>JAZHYW010002412.1:0-83167 GCA_037355805.1 Ixodes ricinus | reverse complement strand
TTTTTTATTGCTGAAGGAAACAAAATGAAAACTATACGAAGACGTTGACTCAGCGGCGTTTCTGATGTTTGGCTTTGAAAGGTTGAGGTAAAGTATTAGAATCAATATTTCACAATATATTTGGAGCCATACTCGGTCTTTCTCTGCACATTTTAATTGAAGGATTCTAGCATAATCACGTCAAGGGTATATACGTTATTCTTCTACGTAAAAGGGATCCAAATATGCACACTGTCTCTACCAGCTTAGATACAAAATAAAGTTAGACGCTGCAAATTCCTATGTAGTAAAAATAAATACTATTGTTTCAGTTATTTGTATGCACAAATCTTTAAAAAAATATTTTCGAGTGATAAATTTAAAACATTATCTTCTCAGCTCTAAAAAGACATGTTCCCCAGAAAATATTACATGGGCATAAATATTGCGTGTTGAGTGAATTTTCTTTAAAATAACAAACTGAAGTTATACTCACAATTGAAACCTCGTAGGTGTTCGCACTTCCTTCAAAAACGGTCGGTCCAGTAACTTTGCAGGATGGCTCTCTGTCTATTGACACTCCAAGGTGGGTGCGAATTATAATTCCGTCTACGTGGAATGAGCTGGAAATAAAAGTGTTTGTGTTGTTAAAAAGTATATTGCTTACAGCCCCTTTTGTTAACCAAAACGCAAAAAAAATTATGCTGATAATATTAAAATCTGCGAAATAATGTGTATATAAGGAAGTAGTGTGAAGTACTTTTCATTATAACATGAAAAGAATGCAAAAATAATTATATTAATTTATTCCGATGTTGTTAGAATAGGTGCGTACAGGTCTGTGCAAGACAGTTTCCCCGCGGTGCGGCTCCTAGTTGAGTCATTGCACGCACATCACAAGTAACAGCCGGGTGGCGGCACGCAATGCTTCAGTTGCTCAACGTAAGCTTATACAATCATCACGCTGCGCAAGAGGTTCGTAGCACAGTTAGCGATAAATTGTCTTACATACGAGGTGGATGAAAAAAAAAGATACTTTCCAACCACTAAGCGAACGGCCGCGGTCATTTCATTTCCAGTAAGCCGAGCTTCATGACCACCGAGCTAAGAGAATCACGATAAAAAAACAAAAACATATATCTCAGGATGATTTTGATGTGGAAAATGCTTTGTGTCGTCAGGAATGAGGAGGCGGCTAGGAATTTGTGAGATCTTTAAGTAAAACCCTCCCTTAGGACCTTCAAGAGTCGAGCGGCCAGCAGTTCACCAGGTCGCCTCTTGCATCCAAGAGCCCCTCCGACAAGCATCCCTCGCGACGTGTTCTAGTGTGATTTGCAGACATGGACTGACTCCCCCTCGAAGCCGGATTTCCCAGGGGTGGGGGAGGAGCTGAGGCGATCAAAGTTATAGCTCATGGAGGCTGATAAGACAGGAGTATTTGTTGTCATGATCAATGGCAGCTTCAACGAAAAAATCAAAGCAGTTCTAAACAGGAACTTCAAAACACTGAAGATCAGACCATCGGGATTCATCTGTACAAAAGTAAAAAATCTATGCAAGGCCAATAAACTCTCTTCTCTGCTGACTAATATTTCAAAGCCGTCAAGCCAGTATCTGCGCGGTTTCTTCACTGAAGAAAACCCCAAGCCAGACATACTGTTTGGGAGCATCGTGTCAGAGAACAGCTACTGGCAGAAACATATGGCCCTCTTCCTCCAGAAACACCTGAAAGCTGTGCCGCTTAAGCAGCTTTTGCGAGTGAGCAGCTCTTTCGAGGTTTTACCGGCCCTTCGAGAGCTGCCTTCGTCGAGTCCCCAAATTACATTGTTCTCCCTGGACGTGACAGACATGTACTACAGCCTCGACGTGGAGGATCTCATGGACTGCGTTAAGCGGGCTGTCACACAATTCGAACCTGTCAATTTTCAGAACTCTACCGGCACCTCCTTCGACGCGTTCCTGCAGCCCAACCAATTATACCTGAGATCAACCCTGATTGAACACAAAGCAAAGATCTTCACCCAAATATTAGGCGTCTGCATAGGACCCTGCCTGGCTCCAGCTCTCAGTGAGATATACATGTCAGCTGTGGACGTGGCGGTGAAGTGTCGCTACTCCGGGAACGACGATCTTCCGATACGTGGACGACAATACCCCTTGCTTCACGACCGGAACGTTTCTCCTGCTTCCATTGAGCAAGCGTTGTCACACCACTGCCGGGTCCTTCTTTCACGAAGGAGGAGCCTGCCGCAGATGGCCTGCAGTTTCTTGATTTGCGCCTACAACCAACACCAAGATGCCTTTGGTGGAGCTTCCAACAGCGATCCAAGAAGCCGGTACTTTCCTTTGCGAGCCACCAATCAAAAAATGTAAAGTCGGGAATATTAAATGGACTTCTCTCCTCTTCCTACGCGAAATGTTGCCCGTACCTTTACCATGCCAGCCTAACCAATCAAATCAATCGCATCAAAAGAGCAGGTTACCCGCGCGACATTATTGCAACCAAGTTAAAGGCAATAATCTCCAAGTCTTCCCTCGACCGTCAAAAGCCACCCCGCCAAAAAGAAGGTTTTCGGACACGCTGTATTACCACAACACTTCACACCGCCTCAGGGCAGTCGCCAGAAGGTACGACGTCGATGTCGTATTTTCGTGCCAATTTAAGTTGGGTTCCCTACGTGGTCTCGTAAATGAACCCCCGTCCTCCCAGTCAGGATTCTCCCAAAAGCACATGACTAGCTTCGTTCCCTGTGCGTCGGGGCACGGTTACCCTATACCTCTGCTTGCGGCGCTGAGTATAATGGCCAGACTGGGCGCTACGTCTATGACAGGTTACGCGAACATGAGAGATAAGTCAATGAAAGGAGTCACAACACCCGATTGCCGTCCACAATAGGGCGTCGTCATCATGTCTCCCTGGATTTTCATCCGCAAGAATCCTAGGTTCGAACCGAGGTCGCTACGGCCGTGATACAGATGAGGTTTACGAGATAATGCACGCGTTTCGAAATGTCTCGGCTCCCTCGCTTTCTCTTTCTACGAAATAGGTGGCCTAACTTCGCCCTCACTTGATGGCCTTGACAAGAACCCCGTGGACATAAATCGTCCGGTGATGTTTCAGGCAGCTTCGCTTATTTTCGGCTTCCCTTCCGGCCTTTCGTCTTCCCAGCTAGCAATTTTTCTGTATGCGTCGCCTTTCTCCTCTCCCTACCACCCCTCACCTTTCCATGTTTCCGCTTTACCTCCTTCCCCTTTCCGTCTCTGGGACTCTTGGGCCAGGTGCCGGCGCCTAATAAAGCTATTAGTGTTGAAAGTCGAAAGGGATGCTGTCCTGTCCGTCCCTATGTTTATTATTTACGTTTTGATTTAACCTTAAGTGAAGCCGCCGGTTAAACCCAAAGAAATTGGCTGATCCAGGTGATGAAGTCGCAACCCCTATTCCGCACACAGCCACCATATTCTTGAGTGGAGGGTTGAGGCCATCGCAGTACAAACAAAGCTTTTGCTTCAGGCGGGCGGTGAACTGTGACCAATTAGATGTTTACTCGAGCGGCTTTCCAGCATGTACCAACACATCGTTGTAATTTAGTGTTATTTGGCATCAAAGTCCAGCGAGGTATTCGCTCTGCGACCGGCAGATATCGATTTGAGACACTGTCACACATTCTGATATAAATAAAGGGTTAACGCAGGTATTTATTTTCCGGCAACTGCTATCGAGTATAGATGCTACGCTTTAAGCCAGTCGGTAAACTTACGAATAAAAAACACCGGGAGCGTAGACGCCACACGTGTCACGTGTAACACAATTGCCCAGAACTTTTAGGATCTACTGAAACTGGTGCTGTTCTTTCGTAGTAGTCACCAAACTGTCGTTGGACACAACAGCATCATAACGACAAATATACAAAAAGATGCCGCCGAGTTACCTTATTTAGAGGCAGCTTACACTGCATGTAAACAATTGAACCCAATCTTCGAAGGAGTCCTGCGGCTTCTATCACACGAGAACGTGAGCGCAAGGAAACTGGATGGAGGTAGGCCTTTGTATATAGAAGTACAAAAGCTATAAAAGGCACGGTCGCGTCGGAATGTGAAGCAGCAGACGGCGCCTCTTCACGATAAGTAACGATTAAGCATTTACTTCGCGGCTTTGACGATATACTGCCAAGGCGATGCGTTTTGCCACCTTATAGAGACACTCAGTGAACATTCGCCTCCATATTGACCTTCAGTATTGATCAGTAAAACCATCAATGCATAGGTTTAGTAGTCAATATAGAATGTATCTCTTTAAACATTTCTGAATTTTTTGTCGCATATATTGACACGCGCGTCGGCGAGCGAGCGCGTGCGTGGCCGAGTAGTTACCGCGCTTCACTTTCGCGCGGAAGAAGGAGTTTCAATTCCGGTCAGTGGACTCTCCTTTTTGTTTATTCTAGCAACTTGGCGTTCTCGTAAGTTCGAGAACAATCTCATCTGATTGAGTTTCGAATGTTCTACGCACCGAACGTTTTACGCCGAATGTTCCACAATCCCACGAGTGTACATAACGGACACCGCATGGCGAGCAGAGTCAGTGTCGCCCCAGCGCTCGATCCCGCTCTTTCGCCGAAATCGACGCCTGCGACGCTAGCGTTTCTTTATGTTTGATTTGTGCACACGTTTGCCCCGTCAAACGTTTAGTTTCTTCAGTTATTCGCCGTCTTATCTTTTGTCATTCGTGATATTTTTGTGGAGGGGTCGGGATGTGCTTCCGGTTCTCGGGCAAGAGACCCAATTCGGGGGACTGACCTCTCGTACGACGGCTTCTTCCGGCTTCAGCATCTTCGGCGAAGGGTACCCTTCCGGAACTGGAGCACTTCGCTTGGCCGGCATGTTTTTGGTGGAAACGCTTAACGGGCATAGACCGCAATACTCCCGCATATTTACTTTACACTCGAAGGAACGGCAAGGCAATGGTTCGAGAATCGCGAAGAAACTGGTAATAGTTGCGTTTGCGCCCTGGGTCCTTATTCGAAGAATGTCCTCAGCCCTCTCTCTTCGATATTGGTTGATGAATGACCATCTCAGCGCATTTTTGCAGGTGATCTCATGGATCACCTACAAGGATGCCCTTTGTTTGTTTGTTTCGCAATGTGGTTCCCTCGCCATGCCTTCCGTTTTACGAAAGAGTGTGCTCTCTTCATAATTACGTGGCTCAGTACGAGTTACACTTACACGCAAGAGACACAGAGGCGTACAACGCCCCCGCCCCTTTTTTGGCACCATGCAGAGTATATGTCAAACGTGCTCAGACGTTTTGGTATGGCGCAGCGTTTTTTTGCGACACTCCCCGTCGAGTTCGGACGTCTCCTTCCTGATGACTACATTGATGTGACTGGGAATTTTGTTTATAGTCAGTTCCAAGCAGCATTTGTGGACGGTAAAATCAGTATTTCGATTCAGCGAGTCTCCACTGAAATAGTTGCCCGGTTGGAGCTTTACCAGGGACAAGGCTCGGAATTCTTTCTTGTCTGGATCAAAGTTTGTACTATTAATTTGGGACGATTCTTTCCTCCAACCGCTGGCAGCTGAAATTTATCTCTGCCGAAGCAAGTTGCCTCAAATCAATGCTTCGTTAATGTCAGTGAGTGTATTTACAACTGGGATGAGTATCTAGTTGTTGGTGATACATTGCGGATGGAACCAGCTGAACATTGAAGGAAGGAGAAACACATAGGGTGTCTTTTCTGTTTCTCCTTCCTTCATTGTTCAACTGGTTCCATCCGCAATGTATTTACAAATCTGAACAGGACATGTGCTTTGTGTTTGCGGTGCTCGCCGTTTCACATCCTGGAAAAGGGGCTCACAGATTTAGAGCATCCTCACATCGTGAACATATGTGCAAGGATATGTTTCCGAAAACGTTCCCTGTAACCTTCCAACAAGACGTGGAGGCTATTGAGCGAACAAATTGTTTCTCAGTGAACGTGTTTTGTTATGGCAGCAAGAAAAGCTCTGTCTACCCACTGAACCTAGTTGACGACGAGTTAGAGCAGCATGTCGATCTTCTCCTTGTTGGGCATTATAATCTTCCCGAGATTTTTTCAAATGCCAAAAGCCTACGCTTTCGTTGTAAGAGGTGTCTGACCAGGTTTACGAGGCAAGAAACCCTGTCTGGCTATCTCTCAATGTGTGCGGACAAAAAGTCGGGCAAAACCGTCTTCCGAAACAAGGATAATGAACTACTTTCGGAGCACGCATGTCACGGGAGAGTTTCCCTTTATCGCATTTACGGCCTTAAAGCGATTCCAAAACCGACTCAGTTGACGGGAATTGTTTACAAGAATAACGACCCTAACTCTTTCTGTCTTCTCGTCATCCGCTCAAACGACTCGGATATAGTTGAGGAATACCTCTGTCGCGGAGCTGACTCTGTAGAAGGTTTCAATTTGATTATCGACGTTCTAGCGAACGAAATAACCCCGATTGATTAGGTCGAGTGAAGTGTCTCTTGAAATGACCCGAGAAAACGAGGCTTCCCACGCGGTCTCTTCCCGCTGTTGCATTTAATACGGAGCTTTAGCAAGAAAATGAAAACTCGCGGCCACGACCACATGACGGGAGAGTGTAGGTCAGCACTTTGCTCTTAGTGTAACCTAAACCATCGAATCAACAAACATACCGTTCCACTCATAGCGCATAATTATTCCTGCAACCTCAGCTTCATTCTAGCAAGGTTTAATTTCTTCGAGTCCTATGATATTAACATACTCGGCGCCTCGTGCCAAAACTTTAAATTGTTAGAGATAGGCACTCTTCGCTTTATTGACAGCCTCGCATTTCTTAAGGCAGGCGCTGAGACGTTTGTGTAAAATCTTCACTCCAAGGGAACACAACATTTTCGTAGCCTTCGGCAGTCCTTTCGCGAGCACGTCAGCCTTCTTGCCCGCAAAGTTATAATTTCATTACACGCTTTGAATGTTACATGGGGCAGAACCTCCCACCATGAGAGGCCCCTTTAACAAGTTAACTCCAAGCGGGTGTGTGAACAGGACTCTGAACATCCACAAATCGTTTTCGAAACCTTTGGTTTGAAGAACCTTGGAGAATATAGCGACCTTTACCTAAAAACGGAATAAGCTCCTACCGGCATATGTTTTCCAAAACTTTGGATGGTGCACTCATGAAAAGCACGAATTTGAGGCTTTACAACTCGCATCGTTACCATCCCTAAGCTTATCGTGCGCGCTGAAACAGTCGAAAATACGACTGCAGCTAATTTACGATCCTGACACCTATCTCATGATAGAACAGGGCATTCAAGGAACAATTACCCAATACATGACCCGCCATGCTTTCGCAAATGTTACGGGAACGGATACGTTTAACCCGCAGCAGGAACCTTCTCATGTTTTAGACTTGGACTTTAACGGTCTGTATGCGTGTACAATAAGAGAAGCCTTTCCAGTGGCGCATTTTAAAGGGATCACGGAAGACGAGATTGCCTGCCTGAGCATTGAGGAGGTTTCAGATGGCGCTCCGAAGAAATGTATTCTGGAGGTAGACCTCAGCTATCCTCATGACCTGCACGATACTAATTCTGTCTTCCCCTTGGCCCCGGTGCAACAAACCGTTCCATACGAGTGGTTAGCCGACTATCCAAAACGTCTGATTAAAAAATTTGAAATGCTCAAAAAGGAATCCAATATAAAGCTGTTGCTGACACTTCACGACAAAACGAAATACGTTTTTGCACTACCGGAATTTGAAACTGTACACCCAGTTAGGTCTAGAGACCACCAAGATTAACCGAATCCTCAAATTCTCGCGGCGAGTGTCCTTGAAAGAGTTTACTGATTTTAACCACCAGCTGAGAAAGCAAGCAACCAACTCCTTCCAGAGAAATCTTCCCAAACAGTTTATGAACCGTAAATTTGGCGAAACGATCGAAAATGCCACAGATATGGACACATTAAAACTGTGCGTTAAAGTGAAAGACATACTGGAAATGTTTCAGAAGCCGAACCTGACGCAGTTTCGAGCCCTCAGCTTCCAGGTTGTAATTTTCCAGTTCGCTCCGAGAGTGATCAAATTCAGCAACCACCCTACGCAGGGTTCTCAATTCTTTAGGTTTCAAAAACAGTAATGTACGACTTTTTTATTATCAACTTCGTCGTGCGATCCCTTCAGGCAGGGCTCTTTAGTGCGATACGGATTCATTCTTCCTAGACCTTCACGGAGCAGATGTATAAGACAAACTGCTCCAAGTTCGAGACGCATGCTTGGATACATCTGAATGTCAAGAAAGTCACAAGACCTTTTCAACAAAAAAAAATGATGCTCGGAGTGTTAAAAAATGAATATCCGTCTCTCCACTGACTGGCATTTTGTGGCTTAAAAACAAAGCTATACAGCTTCAGAACAAGCAGCAACATATGTTCTGCGTGATCCAAGGAGGTAAAGAAAGGTGAGTCTCATAAGCTTAAATACAAGCTGTAAAACACGCTCTAGAGACAAAACCTTTCCACCGAGTGACGCGGCACTTTATTGCTCGAAAACTTACCGAGAATAAACGCATCTCGGTCGAGAAGATTGCTCTGAATTCATTTCAGAACAAGCGATACATTTGCAGCGACGGGATTACGAGGTTTCCTCTGGCCATAAAAGAGTTTTCGGAAGCGAGTGGTTTCTCTCCTCATCAGACAACCTGACCTAGTAAATATTCTGGAGTGTATCGCGCATCGCTCGCGAGATGTCATTTTCCAAACATTTTGCCTGTTGTTTCTTGAAACTTCTTGTGTGGCACATTTTTTGTGTAAAGTGTTTCCAGTGGTTTCTTTGTTGTTCCGTTTCATTTCTTTCTCCAATCTGCTACGTGCAGCAGAGAGATGACGCAAAATTAGCTAGAGATCACGCCATCTACCAAGCTGGCGCTAAAATTATCAAGGGATATCACTCGATTAAAGATAATGCTAAAAGTTCAAGCCAGCTAAGGAACTCAGGTTTAACGCCATCTACAAACGGAATCGACAACTCACACGCACAAAGCCCGGACTTGAATTGCGAGCGAAAATACGGCCGAGCACGTTTTAGAAACACGATCAATTTAACTTTCAGAAACAAATGGCGCGAGGTCACACCCATGCCGCCAGATGTCGCTCATACCGTAACAACAAAGACGCGCCCTCTATGAACGCCGGTGACAACACATACGCCTAAAGCCCTGATTTAAATTATGTGCGCCTGAATACCTACGATTGCACACAAAGTCTAAGTACGAAATATACACAAACCTCCGTCGCGAGAGGTACCGCGTCGGGCTACTGAACGAAAGGTCGCTGGCTCCAAACCGGCCGAAGGTCAAGAGGTAAAGTCATTTAAAATTTCTTCTCGGAGGAATTAAAATTCGCTATTGTCACGTGACATGACGTCACAGACGTTGGCTGCTAGCAATCCATCGACCGATGACCGACTATCGTTCGATGATCGATGATCTGTCAATGATAGATTCATTGTTCTACTATAAAAATATTGATCGATTATCAATTAATGAACAGCAAAATCTTTTTTCAGATATCTGAATAGGAATGGCTGATTGGTCGAGTCGTTGCGAAATATGAGCGAACACTGACATCATCATCATGTGACCAACTCTCTAGTGAATGACTCAGGTCTTGAAATTTTGGGGACGGGGACCAGGTCGAGGGAAGGGGCCATTGGCGTGGCAACCCGACGTCACGTTTCCTTTCGGTTTAGAAGTATCAGATGCCTGTCGATACCCGGAAGTGTACCGTTTCGAACAAGTATCGTGTGTCAGAAATTAGATACTCGGATATTCATAACGCATGTCGAAAAACGGATACGCCGATACCAGAAACATATCGATATCGGAAACACATGTTTGATCGTTATCGGTTCCATTGTTAGCGTAATATACTATTAAACTGCGTCGCAGTTAGTGCATGACGCACACGACGGCGTCCTTCTGAGAAACACCGTGGTTTCCCTTTATACGCTAGGACAAAATGTTTAGAACGATGCTACTCTCCACTTCTCTATCCAATTCGGTCCGCTCCAATACCCCTCACGCCACGCCCTGCCTTCCATTTGTGGCAAGCTACACTATTTGCTACGACCCACTTGCGGCTATTCAATGCTGCCCATTCTGATATTCGCTGCAAGCCGCTCAGCAATGCGATGCGGTCCTCTCCGCTAACCAATGTTGCCCGCTCAACTATCTCTTACGATACCTGATCTGATATGCAATGCGATCCCTCCACTACTATCTACAGCCACGTCCAGAATTCATTTGTAGTCTAATCCGCTATCCTATGCTGCCCTGACATCTATCGGCTGCGGCCCGCTCACCTATGTGATGCAGTCCGCCCCGCTATCAGCTATAGCTGTAGTGCGCGTAAAATGCGTGGTCGCCCAGCAGTATTAGCATTTGATGAGCGAAAGGCAAGGTACAAAACAGTTACTCAATTTTCGGTCAGCGAAGCCGTTTCCCAATCAAGTGAAAACCGCCGCATAAGATTGTTGATTCGGTTTTGTTCCGGTTTGGTAAAAATAAAGGTTTTGTTTTAGTGTTCCGCTCGTGTTCGCGTACGGCTCGAGAGCCGTGTAAAAACGTCAAGTCACCTGTCTCTGATATCAAGAAGAATGCCCCACTATGTTCGTTCCGCTGATATTCAACTGCTATACAATTTGCAGAGAAAGCTTACAGTTCAGCAACCACAACGAACAACTCCACTGTTGCATTTTCATTAAACCACCAAGTAGAACATTACCAGACGTACGGAATGAAGTTCTGTACTATTTCTTAGCACCTGTAAAGGGTTGAAGGCTTGACTTGAGAGCTCGGGGAAACAACCAAATTGAATATAAAAGAACAATGATCAGGAGAACAAGAACATTGAAGGGTGACAACCAAATAATAAAACAGGGCAATAGAGCCATAAACTATCGAATATAAAGACTACGTTGGTGGGGCGTCTCAGTCTCATTATTGATTATTTTATTCTGCCAAGCCTGTCATATCGGGTGCGCTCAATCCACTTTGCTTGTCTATATTCATTTCGGTTTTTGCTCCAAAGCATACGCAAGAAACGCAAAGAAGTCAACTTGGGAAAGAGGGGAGGGGGGGGACGGCACAATGAAGGAGGATGAGCGGGGTGAAGAGGACAACCCACAGCGCCAGGGCAAGACGCGCACAAAAAGCGTAGATCATACGACTAGATATCTTAGTGATTGATTTTTAACGCTTTTCTTTTTGTATCTTCCTAACGTGTGGAGACGACTGAAAAATAGGCCTCTAAAAGCAATCTGGCTTCTCAAAGATGTTTTGATCTTTTTCGCATCTTCATTCGCCTTTCTGTTTTGTTTCACAAATGTAAACATCTATTGTGCATGATTTGCATGCTGTTTTCATTCCTTTTATCGCTTAAACAATTTTCGCACATGACACAGCACGCGGCCACAGAAGCAGGTGGACGGCGCGAGATGGAGAGGGCAGCGGCGGACAGTAGGACTGTAGCAGGTTTATGAGGGGAAAGAGGGGAAAAAGGAACGATGATCGTGATCGACGCGAGAACCTACGATATGACAATGCTTGAAGGTTGATACGCCACGTGTCGCTAAAGTCTGAACTAAACCGCGGTGTCCTCGAAAGTTGGTCTTGTGATACATAGTAATATTACCACGTCAACTGCTCTTCCGACTCCAGGGACTCAGTGGACAAATCTGGGAGGCACTCCACCTAAAACAGGTTCGAGGAAAATGATCCGTGCAGTTTTATTTATTCGTTCCCTCAGGGCCCGAAGGCATTATAGAGGGGAGTGGACACACACATCTAATTGCACACATATACAAACAGTAATTAGGCAGGTAAGCATAAAAAGCGAAAAACAGAACACTGGTAAAATAGAACACTGTCAACCAAAATCCAAAAAAATATTCGCAAAGTGCAGCTTTGAATCCGGCACTCTCGGCTATGCCGGCAACAGGTGCGGGAAGGCGATTCCAGTCTAGTGATGTCATGGGTACGAAAGACTGATGAAAGCTTGAGGTTCGACACTCAGGGATGCCAACTTTATTTTGATGCTAGAAACGTGATGAGACGTTGATGGTTGTACGAGTTGTACGAGTACTTCGACGTGATGGCCACAAACTTGCAATCAATTGAATCCCTGGCACTTAGAGCGTGCACGGCAACGATCTAGCCCGTAACGGAGCGCTGAAAGCTTTAAATCATACCACCAAAACTGCGCAGATGTGTCCGGCTTGAAAGAACACTACAACTACGTGTGGGCCCTTTGACTTCAGAGGAAACGGCACGCCGTCGCAGTCATCAGAGACATACGAGCAACCTTCGAAAGGAAAACCGAAAAAGTGCGTTGCATTAAGTGTATCCCAGATGGGCTTGAGGCTTCAACTCCAACCTCCGGCAGCCACCTTTGTAACGCCCGACTCCACAACTCCTGCCGGCAGTCCGTGCGGATTCAGCAGTCCGACGACAAAGAAAAACCAACGAGGCAGCACACCTGGACTCAACTTAGGAGCATCCACAACAACGTAAAGCGGTCTTGGAATCTCGTCTCTAGTGAATGAGCAAAACAGGCCTCAAAGACTGCGTATAACACCCATTCCTTTCCATTGATGCCGATTGGCAAAACAGAGTACAGACATTCAACGACATATTTTCGCTTACGCGCTCACTTTATCTTAGCACTGGTCCTTATGTTGGTTGGTTTCGTATCTCTTATTCGTTTTGATGGCCGTGCATTTACTCGAGATTTCCCTGCATAATTTTGTTTTCCGAACAAGTAGCCTAAATTAATATTTTAGGACTGATCGTTTTTTGTAAACTGTTTTAATAGCAAGTATTACTCATTGTCTTTTGTTGTTTTTCTAGATTAGTGTTTGTGTGCGCTGTTTTCTTACTGACGCGTCGCGAGAGACAAAATATTTTATGTGTAGATACTTTCTTTGGTGATCTCTTTGTTATCCTTGCTGTCGTTCTCTACTTTGATAGACGATAACTTGTGTCTACATTTTCACGTAAATAAACCCTACTTTTACAACTGTGTTGCGTAGCTTTAGTGGCATGGATAAATGCTATAGATTTTAATATTACGACAATTAGGTGTTCTTCTTTTCAGAAATAAAAGTGGTGAGCGAAAACGAAAATGAATATCATTTCCATAGCGTATAGTTTAAGCCTCTTTGATTTTTATATATGATATGTATTTTTACTACCTCCCGTATCTCAAAAATTTAAAGAGGAAGTTGGGGAAACATAAGTGCTAAGTATATCTTAATACCTTATAATATTTTATATGAAAACGCATTATGGTTTGTATATATTCGCCTCACCTCTACCACGTGTAAGGCTGAAAATGCAAGGCTTAATTTGGCGACTACGGACGCTGCGGCAGCTCTAGAGGTGACGAGGGAGTGGTAGAAGGAAATGATAACAATGTAAAATTATAAGTAACAAAAGTTAACATTCTCTCAGGCGCATTTTGTTAAATTCTGTGCTGATTTCGTTTTTTTAATAATATTTAAATAGTAGATGTTTACTTAAGAACCTGTGTCATTAAATATGAATTCAATAGCAAGCATTTGAAAATTGCACCACGACCGCATATCTTTTAAAGCAAGGTTATCTTTTCCATAAAGAGCACTTCAAATGGCCTAAGGGCAAACATACAAATTATTCTTAAACTACTCAGTAAGACAGGTTCAGTTTGGATGTTTAGTAATTTGGAGAACGTAAAATGCTTTCATTTCGGTAATTGTTTTCTTGTAAAGCAATACACTTAAATAAATTCTCGATGCCTATTACATTGGCATCTGCGCTCAAGATTAACTCATTAGAAATAAAATAAAATCATTCATCACACAAAGCTCAAAAGATAGAAACGTGCCTTAGTTGGTCAAGCATTGCTTCGTAGAGACTTCCAGATCTAGGCGAGTACAGATCAATACCCAAAAAGAGGCGTCCTACGGATGTTGGAGCAGCTTCGTGTTTCTCCTGCGTCTTTCGAATTGTCTGCAATAAACATACAACAATGAGATTTTGTTATTATAATTTGAATAAACCCGGACAGCAAAGAATGTATCGTACATGGATTACATGCGCGTTACAGTTCGTTAAGTTTCTTTTTATTTATTTATTCGGATGGTTTCAGGTGTGTGCAGACACGACCCAGGTTGCACGCCAGAGGAATGCCCAACTTGGGCAAAGGTCTGGCAAACATAAGGGCCCAACTTTGGCGCAGTTAGGTTTTTGCACCATGGCACTCATCAGTGCCAAAGTACGGTGCCTAACTATAGCCTTAGTTGGGCGATCCTATGGCATGCCAAAGTTTGGCTCTTCTCTGGTACGCCAGAGGAGTGCCAAAGTTGGTGCCATACTTGAGCCCTAACTGCCATAGTAAATCCTAATCTGGGAATTCGGGGCATGCCAAGGTTTGGCGTTGCTCTGGTCTGCCAGAGGAGCACCAAAGTTGGTGCCATACTTCAGCCATAACTGCCATAGTAAATCCTAATCTGGGAATTCGGGGCATGCCAAGGTTTGGCGTTTCTCTGGTCCGCCAGAGGAGCGCCAAAGTTGGGGCCAAACTTCAGCCATAACTGCCAGAGCAACGCCTAACTTTGGTATTTGGGACGTGCCAAAGTTTGGCTTTTCTCTGGTCTGCCACAGGAGTGCCGAAGTAGTGCCATACTTGAGCCATAACTGCCAGAGCAACGCCTAATTTGAGTATTTTGGACATGCCCAAGTTTGGCTTTTCTCTGGTCCGCCACAGGAGTGCCAAAGTAGTGCCATACTTGAGCCATAACTGCCCGAGCAACGCCTAATTTGGGTATTTCAGAGATGCCAAAGTTTGGCGTTGCTCTGGTCTGCCAGAGGAGCGCCAAAGTTGGTGCCATATTTCAGCCATAACTGCCATAGTAAATCCTAATCTGGGAATTCGGGGCATGCCAAGGTTTGGCGTTTCTCTAGTCCGCCAGAGGAGCGCCAAAGTTGGGGCCATACTTCAGCCATAACTGCCAGAGCAACGCCTAATTTTGGTATTTGGGACGTGCCAAAGTTTGGCTTTTCTCTGGTCTGCCACAGGAGTGCCGAAGTAGTGCCGAACGTCGTGCAAGTATGTGTACGTTGCATAACATTTGTTGCATATCCAATCACATATATGGACAAACAAAATTGTTTCGAACGCTACCAGAAGTTTAATAAACCACTATCATTACACACAGTGTATTGTCGACATATTCACAAAGGTCACACTTCTCTGTAAAACGAAAAGCAAATTATAAAATAGAATTAACACTACCCTCATGCCAAGCAAAACTCATCACTCAAAAAACCGCAGAGATTGAGAGGAAAGCAGGACTACTATCAGAAGCATGCTTGCAGTGTACTTACTAATATAAGAGCGATATCATGTAATCCTTGATAGATGCATAATCCAACTCAGGCACCCCACAAACACTCTCCAGAAAGAAGGTTGCGCACATTCAACTGACGTCTAGTCGTCGGCGAAGAGCAGTTTTTGTCGAAGCGTGTCCAGGAAACACATCACAAGAATTCCACGAACTCCGGTGAAAGAAACGGCTGTTACCGAAAAATTGGCATGGACGTATTCCGACCGTTTACGACGAAAAAACACGGCCGCGTCTACAACGCACGAAAGCGACAGAACACTGAAGAGCGCATTTCGAAAACCGGACCTACGTGACCCGCCTGTTTCTATAACTAGGCAAACGGCGAAAACAACAGCCCCAGAGATCCCATCAGCATGACAGAGAGAGTCACGTGACAAATTTTCGTCCAAACGTTTTTGTCCTTCGCGTCCTACGTAGAAAGGTCACGCGTTTCACTCCACCCTTTTGATTTGCTTAAAGCGGCTGTCACGCTCGCTGACAGCCACACCAAGACACAAAAGCAGGTGGGGAGGATTTGCAAAAGGCGAGGTCGAAGGGGCATCAACAAAGCAGCTAAGCTCCCTCTGCATTCTGGACGCTTTAAAGTAAAACAAAAGAAAACGAAAACAACTTATAAAAAAAATCTGCTGTACAGCCAAAGCTACAGGGGAGGGAGTGTATGCCGACCTGTTCAACAGTAAGGAAACAAGGGACGGGGAATCCCAGCCCTTCTCTGGAATGAAATGAAACGGAATGAAAGGAAAGGCCGCTTCTGTTAGTGACCTTGTCGCCTTGCCTAGTCTGTCAGCGTTCGGCTTCCATTGTGGGCCTCAGAAAGATAATCTCCTTTCTTGAGAGCGAAATAGAAGGGGTGCTTATATTTTGCGGGCTTGTCGCCATCCGATAGGCCTCAATTATTTCTCTCCCGACTCGCTCGCAATGGCCTCCCATGGCTGTCGCGCCGGTGAAATTAGGGGCGCAGCCGGGATATTTTCTCCCGTGAATGACGATCGGGTGCTGAGAATCCGAAGCAGCTCTTTCGGCGTCCATTTGATGTTCTCGGAGTCGGTCGTTGAGGCATCGCCCCGTTTGCGCAATGTACCTGGCCCCGCAGGACACGGGGATCGCGTACACTTCCGTCGCTTCCTCTCCTTCCCCCAAGATTTTCCTTTCCTGTACTCCCACGGAGCGGGCGGGCTTTGAGCTTGAAGCCGAAAACAAATGTTGTTGAAGTTGAAAGATTGTCCTGTCTGTATCGTCCCTTATGTGTCTCCACTTTCTAAATGTTTAAAAAGTACCAACACGCTAAAATAGTACAAGTTCCGGGATTTCATTTTAATTCCCAAGTGTGATGCGGGAGCCGCGCCACGGAGCCCCGGTCGTTTCCACTCTTTGTTATCGCTAGGATTTGACAGTGCTCAGTCACAATGTAAGACACGCACAGAGCCACGCTCGCTTTTGCAATGCGCCGCCTAATAATGATATCTGTTGAGGAGACATGCGCACATCAGTCTCTCGCAGCGCTAGCTCGATCTCAGCACTTTCTGTAAAGGCGCATTCACACCAAGAACGTAAGCCGTGGCGCAATGCAATTAAATCGCATCGCAAAAAAAAAATTGGATGGTCGCTTTGGCGTGTGCGATGAGCGAGTCCAACGCCTTCGTTGGCGAGTCGCTTCTCAAAAACTCTCGCTCCGAACGCCGTTGATTGGCTCAGCCCCTCCCCGACTAGATCGCATCGCAAAAAGTCGGGTCAGCAAGCGACTGCTCAAATCGCGTCGCTTTTTGCCCGCGATGGTCACTTTTGCGATGAAAGTTATCGCGCGACTAGATCGCATCGCCGGTGTGAACGCGCCTTAATGTCGAACCAGTCACACGGCGCGTCCCGATACTTGCGTGTGTACCTACGCGCGAGTACAACATCCGGCACAATTTGCGTTTGCAAAGCCTGGTCCAGCCGCGCCAAAACATTCAGCCCACCTTTGGACTGGAGAAATCAAGAGACACCCAAAATAAGACAAAGTGGCCAGCCGAATAAAACTTTGATTTCTATTTAATTAAGATGAAGACCACCCGCGTACACCCGCGTGCATCAAATACCTGATCAGCCGAACTCCAAGGCACTAAGCCTAGTTCTGGCACTTGTTTGGCAACTTTGGCCCGTAGCTGCGAGATGACAGCCGAACTATCGGGAAGCGAAGCCTAACTTTGGCACTTGTTTGGCGACTTTGGCCCGTAGCTGCCGGATGACAGCCGAACTATCGGGAACCGAAGCCTAACTTTGGCACTAGTTTGGCGACTTGGGCCCAAAGATGCCCGAAGTCAACCGAACTACAAGGTAGTAAGCCTAACTCTGGCACATCTGTGGCAATTTTGGCCCGAAGGTGCCAGATGACAGCCGAACTATCAAAAAGTGAAGCCTAACTTTGGCATAAGTTTGGCGATCTTGGCCCAAAAATGCCAAATATCTGCCGAACTGCCGGGCAGTAAGCCTGACTCTGGCATTTGTTAGGCGATTTAGGCCCAAAGATGCCAGATGACAGCCAAACTACCAGGCAGTGAAGCCTAAATTTGGCACTTGTTTGGCAAATTAGGGCCAAAATACCCAGACTGTTGCCGAGGGAGGCCAGGTTTGGCTCTACTTTGGCTTCTTCGGGCTTTTCAATGCCCTAAACTCCCAGACAAAAGCCAAGTTTTGGCCCAGAACTCGGTGCTACCTGGGAACACACTTACGCACTTCCTACTTGTGTCTGAACTGTAACAAAAGACGGTACGGACGTCCTACGTCGATAGTAGTGCCATTCTCTTACCCTCTTGTCCATTATATGGATTCTGTAGACAGTTCATGGACCATTTATAGACCGCTGGTTTGCCATAGAACGGCAATAGCAATGATATAAATATCTCCCGATAAAAAAAATATATATTTTTTTATTGTTAGGTCATGGCCCTCGTGAGTCCATGGACATCCTAGTGCATCTCTATCGCGTAAACTGTTGATAGGTAGATTAATTTAATAAAGTGATGCCGAGTTCATATTTTCGTTAGGTGTAGGGAGGTGTCCGAGCTAAATATGTCTTAATTAACCAACGGACATGAGTATGTTACATTGCTGTCTATAGACATGTCCAACTTCAGGGTATATTCAATGTGTAAGTGGTATGAGTATGTACCAAAATAATTCTTCGCCCGTTGTTTTCTTATTTGGTCATATATTATCTTACACAAAATACGATAACAGCGCCACCATTTAATGACAAGTTCAAACAAAAAAGTTGCTTTGTCTGGCTAATTTTCCCAGAATGACGAGACCCCAAGCTCAAGATGCCAAGATGGCTGCTCAATGTTTTTTTTTTACTGTGGTCACCATGAGTGTTTAGACAGCATGCCTTTGCGTGAATATAAACTGAAAAAAAAAACTCTCTTGTAGGAACCTCTATTGGACATTTGTTCAAAATGGCTGTCGCGTAATGTTTTCTAAAAGCTTTAGTTTACAAGGTTTTAAGCACAACTTGTAGATACCACCTAAAGACGTTCGTGCCCAAAACCAGAAAAAAAATTTATTCTAAAAGTAAAAATCCCAAGTTGCTTGACGGCGGCAAAGGTTTGCCTGCGGCCATCTCGCACACGAGGATTGTGCCCTTTACATTCATCCCCCCCCCCCCCCAGAATGTACTGCACCCAAACACCCCACTGCAGGATCAATCTCCGGAGACACACCTCCCGCCTGTCACACCTATTTTTTTTTTTTTTTTGCACAGGAGTGGTATTCCAGGCAGGTTCGTTGCGCCGGAGGGCACGGCTTGTAAGCGAAGGTGGCTGTTCAGGCGGAGCCGATCATTGAGCTGCAGGTCCAGGTGGCGGTCGAGGTGAAGCCCGTTCCTGCGCTGCGGGTGCCGCCTGCTTTTGACATGGAGCCAGTCCTTGGGCCTCTTCTCTCGCGGTTATGTCTTCATTACCTGTCCTGAGAGGCCCCAAATTTTTTCGGTTGCGCTCCCAGATTGCTCCTTCATCAGTTTCGACCACGTACGACTTCAAAACTTGCGCTGGATTAAGTAAAACAGACTTTACCCGTTCTGGACGATCCCAGACGCGGGTACTGGCTTCCAGTGGCGTGTGGTTTTTAGCCTCATGGCGGCGATTGAAGTCTGGGGCTTGCCGAAGCTTGAAGCTCACGTCGTTGGTGGCCACCTCCTCCTGCGGCTTGTTACTTGGCACCAGCGATCTCCGCTATGTCGGAAGTCGAGTGCGGAGTCGGCGCCCCATCAACAATTGTGCCGGACGGAAACCCAAGGGTCCGGGGGCATCACGAAAGTTAGGCAAAGCCAGGCACGGATCATGCGCTTTGCGTAGCAAGTTCTTCACCGTGCGCACCATAAGCTCTGCCTCCACATGGAACTGTTTGAAGTTGAGGCTGCTTGTCAGGTATGCGATTCCGTAAGGTGCCAGGAACCGAGGGAACTCGTGGGACTGGAAGGGTGGTCCGTTGTCTGAACGCAGAGTAGATGGAATGCCGTGACGAGCGAAAATGCTCTTCAGTAGTTGGATGACATGCCAAGCTTTTTGCAAAGTTGAGTGAGACCATTTCTGAGTAACTGGAATAATAGTTGACCACAAGGAGGTAAGTCTGTCGGTTCACGTGGAACAAGTCAGAGCCCAAAAAGTCCCATGGAAGACTTGGAAGCTGCGTGCTCGGAAGTGGCTCTGCTGGATTGTCCCCATACGACCTGCCCTGTTCATGTTTTGCCACAAGTGCTGCTATGTCAGCGTTGATACTTGGTCACCATACCGATTCCCGAGCCCGAGCCTTGCATTGGTTAATGCCTTGGTGACCTTCATGATTCTAAGCAGAGCTGTCGCACGTTGCGTTGTTGGAATCACGATGCAAGTGCCTTTCAGAAGTAAACAATCACAAACCGAAGGTTCGTCCAAAACGCTTGCATACTTCATCAGGTGAAGCGGTAACTTCAGCTTCAGAGGGAACCCGTTGTGGCACATCGATGTGAGCGCGTGACACTCCCCGTGGTTTGCTCGAGCACTTTGAAGGTCCTCCAGCTGTAGCTCCGAATGACTTCCGCAGCAAACACTTCGATCGTGTCTAGAGGACGAGACGAATCGGCAGGTCTCGTGGGGACGGGAGACAGGGTTTTCACTACTGCGAAAAGCTTTCCGGGGACGTATTACATTGTGAACAGCTACCGCATCACCTTCAGTCGAAGGCGCTGGATACGTGGAGGCACCACGTCCAAGTCCATCTTGCCAAACAGTGAAACCAGTGGCAGGTATCTGTCTCTACGTCGAAGACCAACCAATGGAGGAACTCGTGGAGCCGTTCAATAGTCCACACAGCAGCCAGGGTTTCCTTCTCCGTTGGGCTATATAGTAGCTTAGTCTCTGTAAGGGACCGTGACGCGAAAGCAACCGGTCTTCTTTAGCCGGAAGGCTTAGTTTGGAGAAGGACTGCCCCCAAAAAGAATAAACTGGCATCCGCTGAGACGACTGTTGGGTACGCCGGATGATACTTCGCCATACAGCGGACCGAGACGAGCATCAACTTGAGCTTGATGAGTACAGTTTTTTTGTTTATGGGACCAGTTCCACGCCGCATTCTTACCGAGGAGCGCTTTGATGGGAGCAGCAACGTCCGATGCGTACGGAAGGACGCGCTCGAGGTGGTTCACTATACCAAGGAGGAGTCTTACACCTGCTAGGTCCGTTGACGCGATCATCTCCTTGATCGCTTGGAAATTGCTTCGGTCAGGACGCATGCCCTTTGCAGATACCATCACACCGAGGAAGGAAACTTTGTTTTAGTGGAATCAACACTTCGTCTCGTTCAAGGTGATGCCTGCCCGGTATAGTCGCATCAGGACATGTTGCAGGCGGGAGTTGTGTTCTTCAAGAGTACGTCCGAAGACGAGTATGCCATCTGCCATGCACACAGTGCCTTCGAGGCCTCCCAAAATCCTGGACGTCTACTTCTGGAAAACTTCCGGCGCCGACGTGATACCAAAGGGCATCCGACGGAAGCACTAGCGTCCGAAAGATTTGATAAACGTGGTGAGTTCCTGCGATTCTTCCGTTAACTTCACCTGGTAGAAGCCTGATTTAGCGTCAAACTTGAAGAACACCGCTGTGTCTCCAACCAGCCCAAGTACCTGGTCGCCTACGTGGCGTTCTCGCAGTGGCGAATGACACCTTGTTTCCTTTTCTGAAGTTCCATGGGGACGACTTCAAGCAACGGTATGGGGATTCAAACTGCCACGCTAAGAGCAAATTGAACACCGTCTGGCTGGAGGCGGGTCTTGTATTCTTCAGAGAGAGGTCCGATGCCATTAAAGAGTCTGTCACGAGTCTAAGAAGCGAATGAATTTAGAAGGGTTATTTTCTTTCGATGAGACCCGGAAGACGAACTTAACAACTTTAAGTGCCTGAATGGCTGGAAAGCCCAAAAGAGGCACGCAGAGGGATTTTAACACGTACAGTCTTTGCTGGGTTGAGTTGCCTCTCCAAAGCAAAGTTGCCACGAAGAACCCGAGAACGTTGAGTGGCTGCTTCCCTTACCCGAAGAGAGTGCTTTTCGCCTTGTAGAGGGATGGCGGCGGGTTGGGGAAGGTGTTCAAGACAGCTGAAACTTCGGCTCCCTAGTCAACCTTGAACACTTGCTGTAGTCGTTGACGGTGACTTCCACGAACTTGCATTTGTCCGAGTAGCGAACGGTGTACAATCCCAGCTCTGCCACCTCGGTCGACCGTCTCTTCCGGGAGCAGCATACGTCCGCAAAATGGTCTTTTTTGCAGTGGTTGCACAACAAGTTGCGTGAGGAGCATTCCGAGCGAGCGTGTGAAACGGGGCCGCAGTAGCCGCACGAGCTAGAGCTTGGGCTGCGCTTGTCGCGTGCTGAGCTGAGCTTGACGCGTCCTGCTTTAGGCTGGCGAGGCTTGGCAGCGTCCAGGCTCACCGGTCGAGATTGCAGGTCGTGGCCTGCGAGCTGGCCTTTCTGCTTCTGGGCGTCTTCTGCTTGTCTCGCCTGCACCAATAATTCTTTGAGTTTTAACTTGCTGTTGTGGCAGAGGTGGGGGCTATGTTCGACAAATTATTCGTTTCTCCTAAAAAAAAACGGAAGTTACGGAAGTGACGACATCGCGTCTGATTGGTTTGAGGCTCAAATGACGGAAGAAGGAAATTTCGTCATTTGAGCCTCAAACCAATATGACTCGATATCCTCAGTTTTGTCAATCACGTTCTTTTTTAGGCGAAACAAATAATTTGTCGAATATAGCCCCCTGGTCGGCGAGGCGAGCGTCGCCTAGGCCTACGATGAAGCAGTCAAGAACGAGGCGGTCCACGACCTCGGGTGATGAGAAGTTGCATCAGTTGCAGAGCTTGCAGAGTTTCGCATAGTAGCTGCCCATGGTCTCCCCCGGCTGCTGGACGCACCGGTAAAACAACGCCGCTCGTATATCTCGTTGAGGGGTTGGACGTCATGGGCTGTAATCTTCTCAACGACCACCTTGCAGTCATTAGGAGCGTCGCTCATTCCGAACGTCGCTAGAAGAGGACGAGCTTCCGGCCCCATGCAATAAAGAATTGCGTGGACCTGAACTTCTCCCGACGCCTGTCGAAGACCGGAAGCAAACGCGTAGTCCTCGAAAAGGCTTAGCCACGTCAGCCACAAACCGGCGTTCTCGAAGTCGAAGCGGTCTGGCTGATGCAGAGAAAAGCCCTGACATGAAGGCTTGGCGGCATCTCCATCTTCGTTAGGCATGACAGCAAGCAGGGCGGCGGCGAGTAAAAACACGGCGGTCGAAAGCCGGGCGACGGGCGAGCTAACTACGCTGTTACGGAGTAGACGGTTCATGTGGAGGCGATGCCTACTGCGGTAGGCATAACGGCGAGAAGCATAGGGACATACGACGCAGTTAATGCCGCGGATCGTGCGGGCGAGCAGCAGTTGGCGAGCGAGCTACGCATTAGTGCTAGTGGCAGCAGAGAATGCGAGCATAGGCAGCGTACTATCAAAATCAATATGAGTGCGAACACCGCTCCGGGTGGCCCGCGGTACTGGGAGCGCGTCCTGGCAATTGCTCTTTCAACTATAAGTGCACCTCGCTGTCGAGACACATCATCTCTAGCGATCGCATCACCACTCTGCACTTCCAAGTCGACTGCTACCGAAAAAAGGTCCGCGAAACCGCTAAGCTGTTCACCAATGACGAAGCCCATTTTTCGTTAGTAGTGTGCACCAGCAGAAATTATTTGTGTAAATATTTCTAGGGTAATCTTTTTGATTAGAATGTTTTAGTAGATTATTCCCATTCCTCTGATAACAATTCCGGACACTTCGCCGACGCCATTAAGCATGCCCAATACTGTTCTCGGAGGTACGAAAACAAGCAACTAAGACCGCCCATTGCCTTTTTGTGATTTTACGGGAGCAAATAATCACCAATGCGCTGAGGCAAGTAGTTAGCACGGTCCGAGCGTGGGTGATACGCTTCATGATGGAAAACAGGGTGAAAAAACGACGATGACGTAGAAAAAACGGGACGTCCTCGTTGTTTTTTTCGCACTGTTTTTTATGATGAAGAGTATAACCCACGCTCGCACCGATCTAACTTCTTGTAAATGCGCATTGGTAGTCCTTAGCTCTCGCAAAACTCACGCAAAGGAAATAATGGGCAGTCCTAGTTGATTGTTCTGATACCCAAGTAGCACAACACGCCGGGTTGGGGATGGGGCGGTATTGGCCTGCCGGGTTACTGATACCGGCCAGTACCGGAAACGCCCCAAGGGGCGACATCGGCCGGGCCCAATGCCGGAATCCGGCCGGTACCGGGAACTTATTGGGAAACCGGGATGCCGGGAATACGGGATGTTCCCAATGAGCTCCCGACACAGATCCCGGTCATGGAACCGGTGGCACGGTAGGAAACCATCAGTATGCCAGCGTGTTTCCGGGTCAGAGCCAGTCCAATTCCGGATTAGTCCCAGCGTAATAACAGATCAGTGCCAGTGTAATTGCGGGTCAGTGCCAGCGCAATTGCGGATCAGCGCCAGCGTATTTGTCATTCAGTGTACCCAGCATAGAACCACTAGAATGCTAGGTATGCACATCCTACTGCATTAAAATTTTGAAGATCTAGCTTCTTAGTAGATCAAATTCACTTAAATGTGGAAATGCTAAATTTCTCAGTCCGAACTATTTTGTTGGTTTTCACATCTTTTATAGGTGCTGACCGTTTTTAACATGTTTTTCGGACTTGAACCAAAATAAGCCAGTTTAGTATTTGTGCAATTTTAAGAAACAATTCTGTGTGAACAATTGACTTTCTCCATGTATACAGTATACTCATGGCAATTATTGTATACTTGTTGAGACGACATGTGCCATTCATTTGTCACCCAGATGCATATTGTGGGTAGTAGAAGAAGGAAAATACAAAATGTTTTTACCGTGACGTTCTTTATTGTGACTCGTGCATCCATAGCAGCTAGCTCCTCAGCCAGAGTGTCCCTCATCGTCAAAGGCGGTTGGAACCACCAGTGGAGTGTCCGTCTTTTTAACTCTATTGCCCCTGCCCGCCTCCTTGCCCGTCAGCCGCTTCTCCATCGCGTCCACGCTGCACCCTTGAGCGCGACTTTGTATGGCACCTGTAAAGAGAATTGTCAGATCACACAGATTAGTTGAGGGATAGGGGAAGCCAATATCTTGCATACTAGCTACACACAAGGTGCTGTTCACACACCGCAGTTCGTGAGCCTTTCCTTTGTGTAAATATAGGTCCCTCCTACTGCAATCAAGGTGACAGAAAGAGAGCACAACAAAGGTGGAGATTCTGGGTTTGGCTACCACGCTAAGGTGCAGATTCTATGGAAGCATATGGCCATTTCATGCAACATCCTATTAATCTGAAATGGGGGGGGTGCGAGAGGGGGCGGGGCGCAGAGATGAGTGGCTAAAAAGAGAGCAAAACTTCCCCAACTGACACTCTACAGACCAAGGCCTCTAAATGGTCTTCATTAAATTTTCAACCTGGAAACTAACAGGATAGCAAGACAAGACCAACAAAATCTTTTTTCACAGTTACTTCAAAACGCTGCTTTCGAGTATAAAGGTTCCGAGAATGCTAACACAGGAGTTATTCATAAAAGAAAATGCAAGTCGAATTTAAAAAGAAAAACGACAGGAAGTGACGACTTAAATTTTGCATACTGCAAGACTTAAAGGGATACTGCAACGAAATTTCGGCGCTCATTTTTTGGTCTATATGTGTTCAAAAGAACAGTATCACATGGAACATACCAATATCTTGTTAAAAAGTCTCGAAAAGGAATTTTAAAACAAATTAAACGATTAGCAAAGAGCACCTGGTGGATGTCGCTAAAGCCTCGTTTGTAATGCTCGTCAAGGAGCCTTGACAGCTAGTGACGGAGGTTGTCTCGCCTCCGGCAACGGCGAGAGAAGGGGGAAGGAGGAACTCCCCTCTTCCCGAGAATCCCTTTTGTGTGTCGCAGAAGTCGCTATTGTTCCCCTGCAAGATTATAGAAGATTAACCCGTCACTCAAAATTCGTACAAAAGCAGCCACTTCGGTGGCTGGAACGACTAGGCCATCTTCTCGACGTCAGCCTCGCCGTAGCTTTGCTCGTCTCGAGACGACCTACGTCACGATTGCGTTGGATGTCACGTGCTCTAAGCTGGGCCTTCTCCGAGCGCTTGCCACAGTGGGCCGTTTTTAACGAAAAATACAGCCACCAGGATCAAAATACAAACGTGCGATTGTCATTTACGGATATTGTGGATCATATTCAACCTATTTTTGAACACGACGGAGATATTTCAAATTTCGTTGAAGTATCCCTTTAAAGGGAAACTGAAGCTGTTCTGTATTTGAGGAAGAACACCAAAATCGTCTTTATTTGGCCTCCAGGATTACGAATATCGAGTTTATTTTTTCAATCTGGTGCACGGAGGCTGCAGAAATTAATTTCTAAAGTACAGCTGAAGCCCCTCCTTCCCGGGGCGTGACATCATGCTGGAGTTTTCGGAATTTCTGCTCTCGCTCATCTTTAGCTCCTGTCAAACCTATGCACGTGAACTCTTGCTATTTTTAAAAAAAGGTCAGAAATAGACGTCACGACTGGCGTCAGTGTGGAAAAATACAACTGGCAAGCTTGCAATTGCTCGCGCTGCCCACACGAGCGACACGTGCTTGGCGCCTCAAAGATCCTAGTACGACGTCACGACTGGTCTGAAGTTTTTCGTGTTTTCTCGCGTCTAGTTACACCTTCGGTGAAAACGAAAGCGATATTCAGATTCACAGGACAAAAATACGCCAAAAGTCACCTCTAACTCGTCTTTTTTTTTTCAAGAAGTGTTTCAGCTTTCCTTTAATTGTCAACATATTTCAAAGATTTTGCTTGTCTATTGAGCTCCAATAGAGATACCATCAATTTAATAGCTAGTAATGAATATGCATTACCGATGACCACCTCGCACATCATGGCGTCCTTGAACCTTGACTTTCCTCGGTAGCCCAGGAGGGAGAACTGCTCCTGGACTTGCTTTGAGAACAGGCGTCCCACCATCTCTCGCACCACCTTTTGCAGGTTCTTGCTGTCTCCTAGAGACACGAGCTGCTCCTCCTAGAAAGACAAAATGTGTTCTCAACATGTCAATAAAGGTTATTGACATGCAGATACAATGTATAAACATGTCTCAAGTAAGAGAATGTGAATGTCCAGGTAAATGCAGCAAGCCACACTATACATGCATCAAAATGTTACAATATTTACTGGAGAGAGAATAAAAAATGTTTGAATATATGGCAACTCTACCTGTCTTAGACGAAACCAGAAAGATTAAAATATTTCCCTCGCATACTCCGCTAAATCTCATTAGTCAGTCACATTCGTTGCATCGTTCAAATTGTGCAAACGTTTTGATGGATCATCTTTGCTCATCAGCATCCACTCAGTAATTTTAATAATGTATGTGGTTCTCAAAACAGTGCATTCAAGACCCTGCGCATCTTGAATTTGTTAAAGCTTAGTTTGCCGGCTAGTCACCCTGCAAATTTATTGCCTATTTTACGACTTTACGAAGACTGGAATTGAAAAAGGCATAAAAAGCAGGAATTGACCAAAACCGTCTTCATAGTCGCACAAAATGGCAACAGCAGCACAGTGTGAGTACTTTTCTTTCCATATTTTTGTTTAGTGCTCACTCAGTGGTGGCCCTGTAGGCCAATGAACCAACTTACTCAGCTCAAGCCCGCCACATGTAATAATCGCTTTTGTGACTACCGTATGCTATGCCTGGAGACACAGCTACGCGTGCACTCACACCCCCTGAATGAAGTGGCGGATGCAATGACAGTTACTCTTTCACCTTGGAAAATTTATTTGCTCTCATAGGGTGACCTTTGGTTAGGACAGGTTAACATCTCATTTTGGAAATGCACTACTTAGTATGTAAAGTAAAGATGGAATTAATTAAAATTTATCCGGCAACCCTTTACAAATTTGTTTGGGCATACGCATATGGTGGGCACGCTCAAAAGCGATTTTGGACCAGGCTAAAAGTTATTTTCAAGCATGTACCTTTACTTCTGTAGCAGATGCCAAAAGCACAAATGAATTTATCGCCTTAAATATATAGATCTCTTGACTATAGCCTCAAGTGAGAACAGGAATAAAACCAAAAGAAGCCCAATATATACTACAGCATCTCGATCCTTCTGCCAAGCAAGCGTTAAACACAAAAAGGCACGCAGGCGGGTTTGTGCATGCTCCGCACACATACTCACGGCGAGAGTTGTTGCAGGTGCGGAATTTAACTTCTAAGGATAAAACGGGCAGAGGTGTCGTAGGAAATCAGCATGATTTATGATTATTTGCAGGCCGACATATTGTAAGCACCCAAAGGCAAATGTGTTGGGCGATTTCACTTCCCCTGTTGTGAAATGTTTTACTTAAAAAATTTCAAGAAGCGGCAGTTGGAAAGACTTAAAATGCCGTTCAATGAGGATGCACATGAAGGCCTCTTGTCTACACCACCTTCGGGTAGAAAAACTGTTCAAAAATGTAACGACGCACAAACACTTAATTTTTGGTGGCCACCGTCCAGCATTTCTCCCTTCAGTAGCCTCTATGAAACGCAGTTTAACAATTGCAGAAACTATACGCAGGCTACTAAAGCTGACTTGCAAAACGTGCAACTGGCGTTGCATCACCTTGACACAATTCTATCGCAGGGTTCAGTTTAAGGATGTCCCTTACAATAAATAGCCTTCCAACTTGCATTGGCTGTGTGTGCACTCTGCTGTTATAAATAACAGAAGGCCCGTAATGAAGGTGGGGCATCTTACTCATTTTTAATTTGCCACCGACTGTGCTTAAAACACAGTTTGGGTGGGCGTCCATTTGAAATATTACAGTAAAAGGCTTCAGTCCACATTTCAACCCCATTTGCATAAATCTTCAGATAACCCAAGTTAAACCACAAAGTAAGAATCGCAGCCTTATACCCGTCAATATTGTGAAAAAGAGGACACATAAATACCGGCAGTGTCCTGTTGCTGAAGTTCTTCAGCTGCGCTTCTGCAGCACAAAACTGTTCCATGTTGCTGAGAGGCATCAGGAACAGCTCGGGTGGTTCAGGCCTGGCCAGTTCCCTGGGCCTCGCCTGCTCTCCCTGGTGCTTGAAAGACACCACGTGCCTGAGCACCTGCCCAACAGACTTGCAGTTTCCTGTTCTGCTGCTGTAGGTGCCCATTCTGGATGTGCAGGTCTATCACGGCCTTAGCAGCTGAGCGTCGAAGGCTGCAAGATAAGCAAGGCATAAGAAAGCATTACCCATTTTGCTGATCAACATTATGCACTGATGATGGGAAGACACTTTTCAGAAACTTGGGTTTCAGGAAGTTTCAGAAGAACGCTTGAACCTTCAGGTGTTTCGGATGGGTTTGGGTAGCTTTGGAACGGTTGCCAGACACAGTGAGAGTGTTTCAAGTTTTTGTAAAAATTTAAGAGACGTTATAATTTGTATGCAATATTCATAAATTTAATAAAAAAACATTTGTGTAAATCAAACGAACCTTTCTGAAAGGGAGACACGGCCCTAATTTTTGGAACTTCACAGTTTTGGCTTGTATGGTCAATAATGAATGCTCCCACAAAGTTTTATGATGTTTTTTGACAAATCAAAGCAAATAAAAACAATATTGATTCGTCGGCGACGCACGCGAGACGCGCTGCGCTTGGCTGCGAGAAGCACCAGTTTAAAAATCTGATATATAGGTCCGTGGCTATTAGGCCTAGCACGGTGCCTGTACCCTTGTTGCAGGCACCGTGCCATTTCCTGGGCTTTCAGGACGGCCTTTTTTAAACTATCAACCGTCTAAGAATGGGAGAGAATCCCGTAAAGAACACTTGCCCTGGATAGAAAACGAAACTCTGGCTGCAAGCGGCTGCTCTGTGGTCACATGATACCTCGCGCCTAGGCATATGACGCTTTAGAATGAATTGGCACTTCCAAGTGAAGCACGGGTCGTCAATTGCGTCCCTTGTTAAATAGCAGAAGTTCCCAATGCAACTTTGTTTTCTATCGTTTCACTCGCAGCATACAGTGCGTAACAGATGATCCACCTTTCTTCGGTTCTGGTAGCAGACGACGCGACGGCGTCTTGTTTCCCGCAGCAAATGACACTCTGGGGCAGACAAACCCTCCTCTTTACTCACGTTAGCAGGCGACGTGTCTGTTAAAGAAATGTCAGCTCCTTCAGTACAAGCCTGCCGAGATCTCAATCTCACCAAACACCAAAATCTGGCCATTGGTACAATATTTCAAGGTACAAACACAAGCTGCACAGCACGGCGCCGAAGCGAACTTGCTGCACATAAAACAAGCCTCTAAGCTGTCCGTCGAACCTCTCCAGAGTAGGACAGCACCACGGCCGTTCTTGGCAGCATGCAATGCTTTCCCACAGCATTATAAGAAAGTTTTGTGACCAGTAGCGTATTGAAGGACTCGGTCACTACTGTAAATGTGCATGTGTCACTACGAAGATTATGGAGCTAGCTAAATTGAGCAACTGCACGCAAGCTAATGTGGTCAAGCATGCTAACAGAGGGCAGATCAAAAACGTGTGCTAGCACATCATCAGGAGTTTAGATGAAAAGGAACAGTACAAAATAATACTTACTGCATTTCTGCAAACTTGATGCTCTGAACGAAGGCCAGTCAGGGTCTGGTGCTTGGCCCGCTCGCACACGAGACAAGATGTCCGCCCCAGACATTTTGCTTGGCCTCACGCCGTTGTTTCATACTCACGTCGAACCACAACAGAGGGACGGGCGCCACCGTTATTTCGTCATTCTCTTCGATGAATTGTACTCCTCCTCACTAGAATGAAAGGCGTGGTCAGACATGATGTTCATTCAAGTTACTTCACACTGTCACGTCTTCGCAACCTTTAGCATACATTATAATAACTCCATGGCTATATCCCCATGCACGGCCACAATGAAACACGACGACGTCGCATTCCGGTATACGCCAAGTAATAGAAGTAGCGGTAAAAGAGAAACAAACGGTGCTCATTGCGCGTAAAGGTCTGTTTACACCATGCTTTGTAGCTTTTTACTTGCAACGGTTATCGTGATACCGAGGTTTCGCGCGAGTAGCTTACTTACATCCAGTTTTTCAAGCAACGGCAATGGCGTTTCGACTATACTCCGTTCATCCTTAAGCTGAGACTAGAAGCTCCGCCTTCAACGCGAGCTTTCTGCCCTTGCTAACACAAGTGCGAATGTGCAGGCACGCGCAACCAAAGCACTGCAGAAGCCAGAGAGCTCGCGCTGAAGGCGGAGATTCTAGTCTCAGCTTAGGGGCGAACGGAGTATACATTCCTTGCATATGACGACACGCTAGGTAAGGACGGGGCCTTGTGCCATGCTGGTGGTGGACTTCACAACGCGCGGATGCGCTTACCAAGGCGTAGGATGCCGCTAACTGCCTGGACATACACCGTATTTTCATCGAAGGTACCTAGTTTTGTTTGATGTGAACTTAGAAAAACTAGCCGGGCTTACGATGATGACATTTAGCCAGTACGTGCGGAATTTTTCAGCATTGGTGCGATTGCGCTAACGAGCAGAAAGTTTTGATATGCCGTTAAGTTATAATGCAAAAAAAATGTGTCGCAAAAAAAAAGTTGTATTGCGCGTCGCAAAATTTGACGAGCGGCTCTAGGAGTCGCCTGTAGAAAAATTGTTACAACTTTGCGAAGTATGGTAAACAATGCAACGTTACCGTCATAATCTAAACCCTGATGGACAGGATAAATAAAATAACGGACAAGCGTCTCGCGGACGGCACAATCCGATGCCCCGGCAGCGGCGTCTCGGCGAGCTTGCATGCCTCCTCCAACACGGCGCGGTCGCCCCCGGAGACCGCCTTGATCTCCGGACACCGCGCGGTGCCAGCCACCACTGCTGGAACGCCCCTATCCCCCCCCCCCCACTCACGGATTAAGCGCGACGATGGGACGACGAGCTAGCGGGACGGTGAGACGACGCTCCCGACGCCCGACTCCTTCTATTTCTATCTTCTCCCCCACTCACCCCCACTTTTCTCCCCTCACCCTACACCAAGAGTCAGTGACAAATGCGCCTAGCGCGCGTACACGATTGACTCCTATTTCCCCTCCCTCCCCCCTCCCGCCACCGCCGCTCCCGCCCCTCAATTTCACTTCAACGCTTACAACACACGGAGGCCGCCACCGACCGATCGCCGTCTCGCCGGGCTCGCGGCGCGACACTCGTCCGCACTCGACCGGGAGCCTCGAAGGTGCGCCGAAGCGTGGAAACGGCGCGATGCAACGAAAGGCAAAGGGCATCTACACCACGAACGGGCAAAAGCCGATGCAAAAACGTGCGCGAACGTAAACGGTAGAAAAGTGCCGTCGCTCGCCACTATGAAATAATCCGCGGCCGCATCCCTTTCCTGCTGCTCGTACTTTCTCTTACTTGACGGCTACTCCGTCTCGCGGGACATGCCGACGAAACGATCGTGGGGATACGGCGAAGGGCCGTCAACACCGTCGAGTCAACCACCAGCATGGTGCTTACCGGCGTTGTTGAGCGGAAGTTGGTTCACTAGGCCTAGGTACGACCAAAACGACAGAACACGAACATCAAAATCAAAGCACGGGCGGTAACTTCGAGCGATTTCTGCCCCGCATAGATTTACATGCAGCGCTTTCACTCGCCACCACGGTTACATACAATGTTTTAACCCTAGAGCCACCCTACCTGAACCATGCCGCGGACCACGCCAACGCTGAACCTAAGCATAAGTTGTCTCGCTCGCCATTTTTGTTTGCTTACCTTGTCCGGCTTTAGATTGGATGCTGGATCGGCTTTCTAGCAAAGTCTATCAACAGCTGGCTGGATGCTGGATGAGGTCTGTTCTAGTCTAAACACGAAGTCGCAAATATATAATTGTGCCACTGTCCTACTCTAAAACAACAAAAAAAAAAAAAATGAAAAAAAAACGTGGACAGGAAGGAATACACGACGTTTCGACGAAGTGCACTCTGGGAACTAGTTGGCCACTCAGTTTCGGTTTCGATTGAGCAGCTTCCTTTCATGCTATCACGCCGTGACCGAATGCGCCGCTTGCGTTTTCGATTATCTGACTTTTCACGAATGTACAATACATTCATTCTCGAACGATACAAAACGAAAACTGGGGCAATTTCCGTGGTTCCCGAAACACCGGATATTGTGCGTGCGCGTGCCAACGTAGTAAGACGTGGCTCAGTAACCTCACCCACTAGTGCATCTTTGAGCTTAATTTCAAAAATCCCGCCTAGAACCAGTGAACTACGACTGAAATTTGGTCTCTTTGAGCCTTATACGCAGTGGCGTCAGGAGGGTCAGCGGCACCCGGGGCGGTAGCCCGCCGCAACCCCCCCCTCGCTCTCGCGTGGCCCGCCGTGACTCCCCCGCTCTATCGCGTGCATGGCCCACCGCGACTCCCCCCCCCCCCGCTTCCCGGCTCTCGTGGCCCGCCGCGACACCCCACTGAGCGCTGCACCCGGAACGGTCCGCCCCCCCCCCCCCCCCTTGTGACGCCACTTCTTACACGTATTTTGTTTCCAAACGTCCGCTTCTTGTTACTTCATTGGGCGAAAAGCAAGCCGCATCCTCACAGGAGTATCAAAGTTGAGCCCAGCGTTGACGCATGAACGTGTAAGGAAACACAATAAATTCGACCTCACTACTGCACAAAAATTACTATGATGTCTTCCTCGTGTCATCATATATCGCCATCTCAAATTTTACGCTGATAGGAGATTAGGTTTTCGCAAACGCTGAGGTCGGCTAGCTACGACGGAGGCTCTAACAAGCGTCTCCTGCTCTTCGCTAAGCCTTTTTGGACGAGCTTTTACTGACGCCCAAGATCTGTGTCTGAAGTGTGTGTCTGAAATTATCTCGGCATACTCAGTCAGGAAGAAAGCAAACACATAAATATTACGGCCATTAGCAACCGTCAAACGCGCTTTGAATAATTTCGTTCCTTTGGCACACCGCATAGAGGTTCACGCCCGTCCGGCGCACTTCCGGCGAACGGTGCGACATTCTTCACACAATTGCTCGACTTTTGCTTTCTTAAAACGGTTTGTATGTGGAAATTTGCCTATATGATTGCAGAATAACTTTATGTGCATACGCGATGTTGAATATTAGTGGAATGCAAGCGGGTGGGGACTTAGCTTCGTGCAGTGCTGCGGGTCAGTACAGATAAGAGATACGAAGTGTGTTCAAATTGAGCTTTTCAATGGCGCCTCCAAGTTTCACCTCACGTACTCAGGCGTATTAAGAAAAACAGTAGTTGCAAAAAATTATAAGAGCGCAAAACTTATTGGTCGTTACAGCTTGTTGACTCGTACACAAGCAAGATACCCGAGCTACGCAGCGTCGAGATTTCCAGCACTGGCTCGTTCACATATATCTCGAAACGCTAACAGAAAGGCTCGATCGTGTACAAAAATACAACAAGCATGTGTGAAGACAAGCTATACGTCTCGGGCTTGCGTTATAGCTTCGAGGTCTGGCCATTTAGGTTAGTTTAGAGACCAAAAATGATGCTCTCGAGACCAGAAAACGTGAGATCACGGCCGTTAATAGTCCACGCTCTCTGTATAATCTCTTGTCGACCTGTCGATCGAAACCGAAACCATGCCACTCTCCTCCCTGGCCAACTAGTTCCCAAAGTGCAACGCGCGCCGTGTTGCATGCAGGGGTTTATGGAAGTAGTCCATAGAATCCCCTAGCAGTGGTAGCGAGAAGCAGATCTGGTTTTAATCATAGAGTTACTATTGTACGCGTACATTATAATAACTCTATGGTTTTAATAAGCGCGTAAGAGTTAAATGTAGTGACCCTTTCTGGTTGAAAATAGGGTGCACGTGATGTTTCGATTATGATCATGCAGAAAGATGTAAGAAACGAATGTGCCGCCAAACTGTGTCTTCCTCGGACAGACCGCTCGGACCCGGAGTAGTTCTCCGCGCAGCCTTCTTCGGGGGAGTACGATCTGTAGTCACTCGCAACATTTCAGTTTCGTTATCAACGTTGCCGCGGGGGAATGAAGGAGTTTCGCTGCTTTTTTGTTTCGATTGCTGGGTGGGCTCTCTTGCTGTGCTTGCTTTCGTTCCTCTTGTCATGACCGACTGGCCCGAGCATACTGCGGCGATGACATCGTTGCAGTTAATTTCAGGAGGTCTAATAAAACGCAGTAGCAGCGAAATCAGCGACAGCGACGAAGATACCAGCTTAGCTCCAGCTCGAGTGACGACGAGGCAGCCGTTCTCGGCGAAGTCTTTGCCGACTCATTCGCCTTGCCAGCGAAGAGGCCCAAGATATGGCGTTACGTCGAAGACGTTGTGCGCGCCTATTCGGATGAAGAGCTAGGTATGTCGTTTGCGAGAAGACAATACGCCAAATATTCCGCAGATGGAACTCGCCTTCGGAGATGACGGTCGCTTTACGGCATACGTGTTTGGTATTGCTTAATAGACCCTTTGCAAAACGTACAGCGCCACGACGGCAGGGAATTTCGGGAACTCTCGGTACAGATCACGCGCACGCGCTTTCTCGTTGCGCCTCCGCGACTGCGCGCGCGTCCCGGCAGCTACCGCCAGCAGCCGTTGCAGCCATCCCGCCGAGTCGTACGTCGTTGCCGGCGTACCGTATCTGTGGCAGCGTAAAGGCATCGCGACAGGTGAACTCATTTCAATACGTTATTCGTCGTAACTTACCTTCACGTATTGAAGTGTCACCGAATCCATTTAGTTTGCACCGCAACCGTGGCAGGTTTCGACTCAGGTCTCGACAAAGCGTTGGTGCAGCAGACGACAGAGCCGGTACAAAGGAGAGGGATGAGAAAGGGGCAGCCGTCGGCTCGTCGCTCGCCCAACTCGGCTGCTCTGTTGCCGTGGTAACCTGTGCCTGCTCGCGTATGCCACGTGGTAGCGGGAGGAGGGGCGTACCGAGGACTCCCATTATTTGTCGCGCGGCGCGCGCGGGCTTTTGGGATTTTCGCAAAGGGTCTATTGCATCCTACGGCTCGTACAAAAGTACTTGTAGTTGTCTTCATCGGGTTTATATAACTGTAAGGAAAAATAAATACTGTCTCAACGTCGGGGTCACCGTTAATCAAGGAGTAACAATCAACATTTTTGTCAAAGCATGAAGTTCCGATCAGAACTTCAATGCTTTCAGCAAGATAGCAATGGGAACCGAAACTGTTAAAAAGCGAGGGCAGACGCTATGAAAGCGGTGGCAGCGCGTGCCACTGGGTGGATCGCTTACTGAGGCCGACCGCTCAACGACCGCTGGCGCGGAGCGCTCGGCATCTGCCTGGGCAAAGGGCTGGATCGCGCATCCCCGCTTGGTCGCTGCAGCTGCAGCGCGAGAGTGAAGCCACCGGTCGGCCATCTTGCATGTTGAAAAATCGCGTTTCTGGAGCGTTGCGGAGGCTGGCGGCAGCATGCTGAAGACACGTTTTCTACTCGTTCGTAGTCATTCGTCGAAGAAGCTCTTTAAAACCATGTGTAAGCCGTGAGACTTGCCGTTGAGAACACGTGGAAATTTTTACGGAAGCGCAGTGCCGCAGTGAAAATGCCCAACTCAGCGAAAGCAAGTTTCGCCGCCACGATGCAACGCGCAGGTCACGAGTGACCCGCGCGTTGCATCATTGGACTTTTCCCATAATGCAACGTGCGGGACCCTTGTGACGTCACACGTGACGTCACGTTTGACGTCATTATAGGAAACGTCCCATAATGCAATGCGCGGGTCACGAATGAGACGGCACATTGCATTATAGGACGTACCCATAACGCAACGCGCGGTTACGCCGACGGCGACGCTGGCGTCGCCGACCCGCGCGTTGCATCATGAGACGCTTCCCATAATGCAATGCGCGGGTCACAAATGAGACGGCGCGTTGCATTATGGGACGTTTCCCATAACGCAACGCGCGGTTACGCCGACGGCGACGTTGGCGTCGCCGTCGCCGACCGCGCGTTGCATCATGGGACGCTTCCTATAATGCAACGCGCGGGACCCTCGTGATGTCACACATGCCGTCATTATGGGAAACGTCCCATAATGCAATGCGCGGGTCACGAGTGAGCTCCGCGCGTTGCATTATGGGACGTTTCCCATAATGCAACGCGCGGTTACGCCGACGGCGACTGCGACGGCGATGCCGCTCAAGCCGGAAACGGGCGCCTAAGAGCTGCGCTCTAAAAAATTAATAGATGTAAACCAAATTAAATTTTCATTCCACAGCCATGTTTGATCCCGTCCTATTTAACAAAACTGAAATAAGCCTTTGTTAACTGGTTTAAGGATGACGCGGCGTTAATATTAGGCTAAGTATAATATTAGGTGTCACCTTTTAGCATATTGAAGACATGTCCAACCTAACGGTCATTTGTAACCATCATATAGTTTCTATATCAGCGAAAAAGCTATGTCGGTTACATATCAAAACTTGCACGGCTCGAATGGCCTGTGAAAGCAGCGAGAAAACGATGTCGGCCAGTCACCGGGAACTCCGTGGCTGAACTGGCCGGTGATTACAGAAAGAAAACGATGTCGGCCAGTCAGCGGAAACTCCACGGCTAGACTGGCCGGTGACTACAGCAAGAAAACGATGTCGGCCAGTCACCGGAAACTCCATGGCTAGACTGGCCAGTGACTACAGCAAGAAAACGATATCGGCCAGTCACCGGAAACTCCATGGCTAGACTGGCCGGTGACTACAGCAAGAAAACGATGTCGGCCGGTATCGGGAACTTTCCGGCTGGTACTGGCCAGTTTAGACAACGAGTCCCTGATATCGGCCGGGGTCGGTTTCTTACCGGCGTCCCTGGCTGGGATCCGCCGTACAGCTCCCGGTACTGGCCGACGTAATCCCAGTATCGGCCGACATGGTGTGCTACCTGGGTTCCTCCGATGGCAATACGACGCACGCTTAAACGCTTCGGCGAAGTATCGGGTATTGTTATCTGGGTAATGGGGATATTCTACTAACACTTCATCATTAAAAATATGACCCTAAAAATATTTATGCAAGATGGTGTTGCTGGCGCACATTGCTAGCGAAAAATGCGGTTCGTTGGTGAACAGTTTCGCGGTTTGGCCGACCGTTTTTCGCAAGCAGACGATCAAGAAGTGCAGAGGATGCGGCGATCGCTAGAGACGACATGTTTCAACCGCAAGGTGCACTTTTACTTAAAAGAGCAATCACCAGGGGGCACTGATCGTACCGCGGGCCGCGCGGAGAGGTGTTCGCGCTATTATTTATCGTGATAGTACTTCCTGACACCAGTTACAGACAATCTGGAAACGTTCGTGCCGAAAACAAGAAGAAGCTTTATCCTCCAATAAACAAGAACATACCAAGCCGCCCAGTGGCGGCACAAAGTTGACTGTGGTTATATCGCACACGAGGGTTGAGCCCTCAACAGATATTGTTTTTACACAACCATGTCTCATCGTGAATTTCAGGTACCGCGTTTCGACCTGGGCGCGTCCTATTTCGGTACTGATTCACGGCGCGTCCGCTTGGGAGTCGGGGGTCGGCATCCCTGAAACCCTCTCTTGGTATATTTTTGGCATCAAAATGGCCGATTAAGGTGAAATAGATGAGTCACAGCATACGCCATGAAATGCGATACTCCGGAATCAATACAAGCAACCGTCAAGTTGTCAAAATGATCGCTGCGGGAGAAATGGTGGCAGTCCGATCGCTTTACGTCGGTTCTCAAGTATGGATCGGTGTTAATTTTTTAAAGCAGGGTCTATGGCAGTTCCCCAACTTAGTTGTCTTAGTTACCTTTATTTCTGCGAAGCCCGTATATATACTCTCCGTAAACTGAGTGGCTTCTCTACGTATCCCGTAGGGATTCCGTGCAGACCCTGCATGAATTCCCTGCAGACCCCGTAGGTACACCCTGTCGACCTTGTATGATATCTTTGCAGACCCCAAAAGGATCCTGCGTAGACCCTATATGACTTTCCTGCCGACACCGTTGGGACTCCCTGTAGACCTTACATAAATTCTCCGCAGTCCCCATAAAGACGCTCTGTAGATCCTATATGGCTTCCCAGCGGACCCGATAGGGTCTCCCTGTATACCTTATATGGGCACACTATAGACGCCATATAGATTCTGTGTAGACATCCTATAGAGTCCGTGTGAACTCTATTGGATGTCTTAGTACAGATAGAATATAGGATCACCATACACCGTCACTCGAAAAGGACGTCAATGAAACGTCCGTTGGCCAATATTCTTTAGGCCGGCCATAGGATGACTTCAGGAAGGTAACAGTAAGCGTGGTCTGCCTTTAAATGCCTTATATTTTTTCTAAGGACACTGGTCTAGAAAACGTCCTCGGAGTGTCCATACATATTTTTCTAAGGGGATTATAAAGACTTTTTAATTAGTTTGGGGCCCGTAACATCGTGAACACGCTGAAGTCACGCTGCTTCATTTAAAAGCTAGCAGCGCCGCCAAGTCGGCAGTCGAAAATAGATAGCAGGGCGTGGGCGGACCCAGACCCGGGAGAGAACAATCTGGGCTCCAAAATATCTCCAGGGGCTGACTTCTAGGAGAAAGCCTTTGTTGAGTGCTCAGCTTAAGAGACAGCAGCTTCCGTCCAGTCACGCTCATCTTGTAGTCAAAGATGGTGAATGTGTGGGGTGCCGTGCGGGACTCATCCACCCAGGTGCACATATTATCAAGAATAAAAAAACGGTTTGAATAATCGTGAAAGGCGTCACCTGGTATGTCATGGGAAGGAAAAAAAAGATACTAGTGGAATACAAGAAAATCCCCGAGAATACATGAAAAATGTCGACAACGAAGGTCTGCGAAAACACGCATGACGGCGGCAGGGTTACCGTCTTCGGATCCGTGACCCCGTCAACCGCACATCATTTCGAGGCTGAGCCTTTATAAGGGATTATGCTCAATATTCAAACAAAGATGTTTTAGATCCTGGTTGATTGTATTACATATATGTATACGCCTCGGTTTGAATGTTACAAATTAAAAATATTTCAAACGTTGTTACTATCAAATACTGTTTTGTATGGAAACCTTACTGTACATAAGGTACAAAAAATTCAACTCTTGTTAAGTTCGTTTTAATTTAATAGACACATAAATACATACAGTACTCGTTGAAACGTTCTGTTGCTATGTAATCAAATCAATAGGAGCACGTGGTCTTGGGCACGCGCGCCCACTCTTCAAATCCTAAAAAGGGTTTCCTACCCAAAATAATCAGCTTTTGAACCTCTGGCCTAAAATGAATTACATTTACAGTGTATACTGGCAGTTGTGAGGCTGAACAATGTGCAAAGTTTCGTTTGGGTACTTGAATTTTGAAATAAAGTATAGTATTTTTATCTAGAACACACTGACGTTGCAAAGGAAAACTATCTTTAGAAAGCTGATGTTTTACCCAACATATTTCTCCACTAGATACGCAGGAGAGTGCCTGATGTGTGCAACTGTAAAAACGAAATTATTATATATATATATATATTATATATATATTATTTATCATCGCGCTAAGAGATAAAACCTTGTTTGCCTTTTATGCCGTGGAAAAAAATTAACAAGTATTGCAAAAATAACACCCTCATACTAAAAACTAAAAAGCAGGGTCACTGTTGCATTGCCCGAAATATTTAAGTTCGGAAAAACAATGAGCGATTCTTTTCTACTCTCCCGGAATCAAACGATAGGTTTTCTAATGTAACATATATGCCGAAAATCGAAACTGAAAGAAACGCTTTCAAAATCTCCAATCTCCGCCTTTTTTTCTTTGCATCGACGGACAGAAAATATTTTGTAAAAATAAGCATGCACGGTGAACAAAAGAAGCTTTCTGGGAATACTTTCCAGGTATTGGTGGAAGTAAATACGCTATTTTTTTAAATTGGCGTATTTTGCTGAATTTTTTGTTTTCTGCGTAGTATCAACCATTAAATGCAAAAGAAAGCTGCCAGCGAGTATTCAAATGGTAATTTCTTGGCAACTGCGCCTGCACCTTCGGTTTTTTTTCTTAAAGCTGAATGCAGCATTGTAGACAAATCGCGCATGGCTTACCTTCATCAAATCAAATGCTTTCTGTAGTCTGTGAGTATTTGTGAAGTGATCATGCAGCATGGCCCTAGTAACGCCATAATGATGAACTCCTACTTCCCAGAGATTCTTGAACTCGAGCTGTCCCGTCGGCGACTTTAGGTCTTTGTCGGCGTCCTCGACATTTCTGAAACAAATGGAGCCATACTAACGACACGAAAGCTCATTTCTTTTAAAAAGGGCTTGGCGTTTTTTAATATTAAAGTACTCAATGCTTTTCAAGGGAACCCTCAATCCCAATACGTAGTTTGTCCGCCCGTGCATTTTTTCTAAATTAGCAGAAAAAATGACGTCACGTGACCTAAACATATCTTTGATTTTATAGTCACGCGATTTATATGTCAATTCAGTCCAGCCCCTCCCCCCCTCTAAATTTAGTGGCGAATTTAAGCCTTTCGTTACTAATATCGATACTGTTCTCGATTTATTTGGGGAGGAAATACGCGTCATGTGACATAAGCACCAGTTAAATACCCGGGCTAAATGTAGTGGGGGACATTAACATCAGCTTACCTAATAATTGAATCTTTAAGACAATTCAATCTCACCAATAAATTTTGCTGATAAATATATGTAACGTGATGAACCAATACCTTTCCTCCGCACCACCTAAATTATACAGAAATTTCTTACAATCCTAGGGTGATGTCCTGATCGGATTCATTTCTCCTCGATCACGCTCCCTCTCTCTCCCTCCCTCTACCTGCAAGTATGGACCTGAGCATGGTTTGCTCAAGTCGAAGCTCAATTTCACTTGAAGAGGATGAACGCTCAGCTATCCAGATACTACTAAGTTGTATCCGCCCAGCCGCCAGAGATAGCTGACGAACTCGACGACGTGTTACCGATGGCAAAACTGGCAGATGCTTGCGATCATATGAAGGCCACCCTTCTGCTGAGAGGAGCCGTCTCGACAACCAGTCGCCTTGAGCGCCTCCTCACAACAGAGGAGTTTGGAGACCAGCGCACTGGCCAGTGCTGCCCAGGATGGGCCCACTTGTTGGAGCACAGGCCTCCGGCGTAAACAACCCCATTTTGCTCGAACTGTTCTTACGTCTACACCAGCGCATTCACATGGCTCTCGCTTCCGCAACCGACATGTCCTTGGACTGTCTAGCGGAGATGGCTGATCATGTGCCTGAATACGGAGCGCCGACCATCTCCAAGCTGGTAGAGCCTCCTCTCTCGTCAACTACTTTGCAAGATCTGCAGATCGAGATTTCACAGCTTTCAACCACCTTCCGGTGAGCCACGACGTCTTTCGGGCCGCAGCCCGTCCAATCATCGGAATCCGTTTCAAGCACGAGCGCGATCGCCGTTACGAGGTCAAAATAACTGGTGGTACTACCGGAACTACGGACACCGCGCTGTCAAAAGCCACCGTTTTGGTGCCTGGCAGGAAAGTACCCCTGCTAGTCACTTAAGGCGATAGGTGACGCCGGCCGTCCAGCAAGCCGTATTTTCTTTGTCGCTGATCGGTTCACAGATAATATACTTCTTGGGGACACTGGCGCAGAATTGTGTGTCATCCCACCCACAACAGCAGAATTTTTTTTTCTTTTAGCGCAGCTCTTTAGCACCCATTTCCACATTTTGCTTTGTCGCCGTCGGCGTAACCGCCAAGCCAAATGTAGCGGAAAATTTAATTGGTGTTGATGTCACGTGACGTAAAATTTCCCGCTAAATCTACCGGAGAAACTGAATTGTTTTTGGTGATGTGACACCAAGTTCTGTGATGTCCTTTTCCCGGCTAAAATTAGCGGAAAAATTAATTGGTGTTGAGGTCACGTTACGTAAATCTCCCCAAGCGGGGAAAATTTAACCCGTTAAATTTAGCGGAAATTTTTTACCGCTAAATTGAGGGGGAAATATTCCCTGCTAAACTCGGCGCGACGTCGGCGTTGGCGACGCCGACACCGACGCCGCGAAACGCGGGAACAGGCGCCCAAGAGATGCGCTCTAAAACTTAAAACTGTGGCGTACGCTTTTCGCAGGCAATGTGACTCCTATACGAAAATATGGTTTGAGATCCCTGACCCTTGAGTTTGGACTTCGCCGCATTTCCAGCGTTATCGCTGTCATTAGGTATCCATCTTAGGTTCGGATTTCTCGCCTACTTCAACCTGGATGTTAGCATGCGCAACCGTCGTCTTTTCGACCGCACGACACATCTGTTTGTAAATGCGACATTTACAACGGCCTCATCCCTTGGCATACGTCACGTCACGTCACGCCATCAATGGGACATGCAGCTATCTCAGACAAATTTTCCCAACACACAAGGCCTTCAAATATGGTGCAACCGGCAAAGCGTGAGGTGACTCATACCATCACTACCTCTTGTACGGCTGTCTGCGCACGACCACGCCGCCCCTGTGCTGAACGCCTCCATACAGCTCGCCGTGACTTTGATCGCATGCTTGAGCTCGGAATTTTCCGGCCTTCAAACAGCTCCTCGGGGTCACCCGTCCACATGGTGCCCAGAAAAGAGCCAGAGGACTGGAAGCCATGCGGGGTCTACCGCGCCCGAAATGCATGCACGTTGCGAGACCGCTAACCTCTGCCGCAACTTCGCGACTTTACAGAACAACTTGCCGGAACTTTTATTTACACTAAAATCGACTTGGTGAAAGCTTACCGTCATATACCGATGTAGGCATCTGACATCCCGAAGACAGCTGTAACCACCCTGTTTGGGCTATTAGAGTACGTACGAATGCCCTTTGCACTGAGGAACTCCGCACAGACATTCCATTGATTTATACACAATGTGACACGTGGAATTCCTTTCGTCATTGCGTACGTCGACGACCTGGTCATCGCCAGTAGTATAACTGAAGAGCAAGAATGCCATCTTCAGTTGCTCTTCGAGTAACCGCGCATCTATTGTCTCGTCGTCAACTCGATGAAGTGTGTCTTCGGAACAGCCGATCTCGCGTTCCTGGTACATTGAGTGACGCCTCAAGGTATTTGTCCGTTGCCTTTTAAATCTTGAACCATCAAGGACTTCCCAAACGAACCTCACTGCGAAAGGTGCGATAATTCTCAGCCCTCATTAAACTTCCATCGACAATTCATCAACAACTTCGCCCGAATTCTCAAACCAATTACAGACCTGCTGTGATCAACAAAGAGCCACACGGCACCGGCATATTGGATATCAGTTGCACTGTAGGCATTCGCGTGGGTGAAGCAAACCCTTGAAGAATCAAGAAGTATTACCTATCCACGACCGGATGCGCCTACTACGCTCATGGTTGCCGCCTCTGATGTCGCAGCTGGAGCTGTGCTACAAAAGTACGAACAGACGGGCTGGGTTCCACTCGGCTTCGTTTTCCAGAAGTTGAAGCCAGCGGAGACAAGCCACAGCAAGTTTGGCCGGGAGCACTTTGCCATCTACGTCGCAATCAGACACTATTGGCTGTTCCTGGAAGGCCAGGATTTACTACGTCCTGAGAGATCACAAACTCCTCACCTTAGCCTTCCACGCTAATCGGATCTCATTCTCAGACCGCGAGATTCTTCATTTTGCATATATCGCCGAGGACACAACCAATCTGCGTCGCGTGAATGGAGCGAATAATGAGGTGGCCAATTCCCTTTCACGGATCGAGGCACTCACTGCTCCCCTGACTTGAAATTCTTCAGACTGGCGAAAGCTCAACTGGAGGGTGCCGAGTTACAGACACTACAAGCGTATTCCAGCTCGCAACGGCTTCAACTTGTCCCGCTGACACTCGAAAATTGCGATATGGAATGTGACGCGTCAACGCGAACACAACGGCCAAACATCTCTCCCGATTCTCGACGCGCCATCTTTCCCTCCATGACATCAGCCATCCAGGTACTCGAGCGACCCGTCGGCTCATTACCTCACGATGCGTGTGGCCCCAAATGAATAAATACATTAGGCTCTTAACGCGGACCTGTCCACCTTGTCAGCGAGCCCACAAGACGCCCTTCGATGCCGTACATGTCGATATTGTCGGATTCCTCCCACCATCCCAGGGGTTCCGATATACATTCATATGCGTAGATCATTTTACTGGATGGCGACAGGCTAAACCAATAACGGATATCACCACCAAAACCGTCGCACATTTGTTATTCATCAAGTGGATTGCACGCTACGGTTGCCTGTCCATGATAAACGCAAATCGCGGTAGGCAGGTCGAGAGACTACATAGTCAACTGAATGCCGCACTCACCACTACACTCCGATTCACCTTGCGGCCGAGCGCAGCGGATGCTTAAGTGTCATCCGAGCCACTCCAAGGCTGTGTGAGGGTCACTTGACCTTAGAAAGGGGGCACTACGAGAAAGCGAATTAAGGGCTACCTCCGCAGCGGGGGATTGGCTAGTATAGGTAGTCGCATTGCCTGCGTCCGGACGTGAGGTGAAACGTAGTATAGAGATGGCAGGAGTAACTGGATGAAGGAACTACCATTGGTACTCCTAGCATCCGATCCACCTTCATGAGGATGATGGAAGCACTGCAGCAGAACTCGTATCAGGCACAACGCTCCAACTCCCAGGCGTGTTTATCTCACCAGCCTCCTCTTGCACCTGACCTCCGTAACTATATTCAAGACGCTCAAAGACCGTTTTACATCATTACGACCGACACTGCCTTGACGTCAAACACGGCTGCACTTGTTCATACCGACCGAACTGGACAAATACACGCACATCTTTGCCAGATATGACGCCCCTTGTCCTACAATGAAAGCACCCCACGACAGTCCATTTAAAGTCATCTCACGAAATCAAAAGACTTTAGCCATTCTCATCACTGGACGAAGAGACGTAATTACGATTGACCGTCTGAAGTCTGCGTTCATGGAAGCAGCCATCCGTAACACTACAGTAGTCAAACTCTCGTCTATTTCACAGTATGACGACACCAGTCACTCCGTTCGATAACCTTCTCCACACAAATTTGTTACGTGGACAAAAACCTCTGATCCACAAGGGGGCGGAGGGGGCGGGAAGAGACTTGTAGCGGCTCTGCGGCGTCAACATTAACAACGTGGTTCAAGACGCGAGCCGCGTTAGCAGCTCTTTCCACGTAGACAATCATCGCGAGGCGTTAGCTCATGATGAAACGTCGGCACCATCCGGTTCCTTCAACGATATAAACCCCGGTACGACGACCCCTCCTTACATATGTCTCTTCTTTGTAAATAAATTAAGGGACACTTTGGCCACTTGAAGTATAAACATTTATTTACGTGCCTCATTTTACTGCTTCCTTATGCGTGACTTTAATCATAGGCAGGAATTTTTTTTTTTCAGTAATGAAAGTACAGACATTAATAAATTGGTGTTTCGAATACACAACTATTTTTATGAAACTTACCTGTAGCTTATGAAGAGTCCAAATTCACTAAGGCTGCTCATGTTCTTTTTCAAGAGTTTCTTAAACCATAGCATACCCGCTGTCTCAATGCTTTGGAACGTTCCCCCATATGGAGGGTTATAGAGTGCGTCCATAAACGTGTAGTCACAAACGCCGGGATTTGTTTCCAGGGTAGCAGACGGTAAAGAAATATCATATACGCATAGGATCGGTTTCTTCATCATCGGTCTTCCTGCATAAGTAGAAGGCATAAATACATGTTCTTCTTTCACTTCACTTTTAAATTCTATATGCTATACACGCAAACTATGATTCTAATCTAATAAATTCTTGATGACTGCTCGGCTGACGTTGTTGTTCTGACAGAAACTTGGCTTTCTGCAAAAATAGAAGATTCCGAACTTTTTGAGTGTGAAAGAAGTTACGCTATTTACCGATCCGACCGCGAAGTCAAAACAGGTGGCGGTGTGCTTATTGCTGTAGCGACTGATCTAATTTCTAGTATTGTTATGCTCAGCACCCCTTTGGAGTTTCTTTGCGTTTGTGTTCAATTAGGCCAGCAAAAAATACTGTTTTGCGCATGCTACCGATCACCGAGCGAAACATCGACTTTTTGTAATCAGCTACATGACATTCTAAATTGCTTAGTTTTAAGGTACCCATCAACTCCTTTATTTTTAATGGGCGACTTTAATTTCCCTAAAATCAATTGGTCTGGTTCCTGCCCAACTGTCACTACAACGTCAGCAGAGTCTCTGTCTTTTATAAACGTTTGTTTGGACTACAATTTTGAGCAGCTTGTTACTCAGCCTACTAGGACTGGTCCCACTTCGGCTAATATACTTGACCTAGTCCTTACGACAACGCCAGATCTCGTTCACTCTCTGTCATATTTTCCTGGCTTAAGTGACCACTGTTTTATTCATTTCAGTATAACCGGGCACGTTGCTCGACAAGTGTCTGGTGCGAAGACGATTAGAGATTACAAAAGGGGAGATTATATTTCAATTAACAAAGAGCTTGAATTATTTCTTGAAAGCTATTTGCCTGGCTTCTTTGATCGCTCTGTCGAACACAATTGGGATCTATTCAAAAACAAAGTCGCGTCTTTAATTCGTGGATATATACCACTTCGTGTAATTTCAGGCAAACAGCGTTCCCCCTGGTTTACTACCGTTCTCAAAAGACTACAAAACAAGAAAAAAAGGTTGTTCCGTCAAGCGAAAATCGCGAACAATGCCGCTCGATGGTCCGCCTACCGGGACACGCTATCCGCTTACCGTATCTTTATCAAAGAGGCCAAGCGCGTCTTCCTTAACAATACGCTCCCATCAATCTTATCTTGTAACCTCTCTCAGTTTTGGAAGATCATAAAACCTACTAAGAAAGGCACGATATCGCTCGTTTCTGATGGCCAAGTTATGCGCAGCGAGGAATGTTGTAACGTGTTAAACAATGTTTTTGCTGGGTCATTTTCAGTTTCATCTTCTAGTAGTATAGCGCATCTGTGTAATCGTGATTTTTTTCCAATGGATCCTATTGTCTTTGATTTTGTGGGAATAGCGAACCTTATTCGAAAATTGAAACTTTCATCCTCTTGTGGTGTGGACGAAATTAACTCAAAGTTTTTAAAAAACACAGAAGTATACTCGTCTATAATTTTATCTTATATCTTCACGCAATCAATTGAGTGTTCGACTCTACCACGCGACTGGAAGGTGGCGAAGGTGGTCCCTCTTTTCAAGTCCGGCAATGCACAGTCCGCTCTTAATTACAGACCAATTTCGATAACAAGTATTCCATGTAAACTTTTGGAACATGTAATCTATTCAAATCTCGTGTCATTTCTAGAGTCAAATTCATTTTTTAACCCCTCCCAGCACGGTTTTCGTAGACACTATTCCTGTGAAACACAACTGCTCTCTTTTACAAATGACATAACATCGGGCCTGGATCGTGGTCAGTTCTTCGACTGCATCTTTCTTGATTTTGCAAAAGCATTCGACAAAGTTCCACACCACTTGCTCCTTCTCAAAATTGCAACCTTAAATATTGACCCTAATATCTTAAAATGGATTGAATGTTTTTTGACTAACCGCACGCAATTCGTAATAGCGAATGATTGTACATCATCTCCTTCTTTGGTAAAATCCGGTGTTCCTCAAGGTTCCGTTTTAGGCCCTTTGCTCTTCCTAATATATATTAATGACCTTCCTAACGGTATTCAGTCCTCTATGAAGTTATTCGCTGACGACTGCGTTCTTTACCGCCAAATAACTGACCTATCCGATCAAACTATTCTCCAATCTGATCTCGACCACATCTCTACCTGGTGTAATAAATGGCTGATGACCCTTAACATTAACAAATGTAAAAGCATGACATTCTCACGCCGCCCTAACCCCTCTCTATCATGTGATTACAAGATTAACAATATTTCCCTTGAGCACGTCATTTCTTACAAATACCTTGGAGTTCACATAACTAATGACTTCTCATGGCAAACCCACGTTAACTACGTTATTAATAATTCTAATCGCATCCTCGGCTACTTACGTCGAAATTTTGCTCAAGCCCCTTTTTCTCTTAAGCTTCTTCTTTACCGTACACTCATCCGCCCAAAGCTCGAATATGCTTCTGCGATATGGGATCCAGCACAACGTTATCTTATTGATGCCATTGAATCTGTTCAAAATCGATCAGCCCGTTTTATTAACTCTAATTATTACCGCCTTGCTAGCGTGTCACTAATGAAGTCTAATGCTGGTATTCCTGAACTAATGTTTCGAAGAAAAATTGCGCGTCTTTCTCTTTTTCATAAAATATATTTTCATAACCCAGTGCTCAAACAGGAACTCTTTTCACAGCCTTCTTACCTTTCATCCCGGGTTGATCACCAGTACAAAGTTGCCATACCTCATTGCAGCACTAACATATTTTTTGATTCTTTCTTGCCAAAAACTTGTTCAGAGTGGAACCACCTTCCCCCACACATCGCCGCGATTGAAGATGTTTCTGCTTTCAAGGCAGCCATAATCGATTACTTCTATAACTCTGCAATTTGTTGATTTTGTTGATTTATTTCTTTTTCTTTTGTTTTGTTGTTGTTGTCTATTTTTTGTACTATGAATTGATCATTTGTACTTTGTAAACCCATTGTACCCACCCCCTCTGTAACGCCCGATGGGCCCTGAGGGCAATGAAATAAATAAATAAATAAAGTAAATGTACGAAAATCGATGCCTTACACGGTGTATTCATATTTATATTTAAATGCATGTTTTAGCGAATATATAATAGCCGCGGGAAGGTACGACGTGGGAAAAGGAGGTATGCCTACGCAAAACTCATGGAGCAAATAATTATTTAATTTGTTTATTTTTAATGTCAACAAGGAGCTTAGTTGAGCAAGCTATAACTCCCTTGAACTACTGTCGAAACATATGAAACATTTAAAACGAATCATTATGATTAATACACTGTCAAAGTCTATGCATGTCATAAAAAAATTTCCAGGTACTGTCATTGATCTGTTTAATATTTTATATGTCACTTGTTATCGAGTCATGGGTGCTGCCTGGTTCCCATCAGAAAGATAGTACAGTCCAGACGGTATTAGCCTTCGACGAAAAAGTAAGCAGATGTAGATGAGCAGCAAGGGTAAATTGATATATCCTCTCTTCTCCTAAAGTGCATGGGTCTCCAAACACAGGGTCACGGAAGCGTTTCGGATATCACGCAGATGGCCGCGCCATCTCTGTTACGTACACCCCCGGCCCGCTGCTGCAAACGCAAAAAAAACGCATAGAAATGGCGGCGCGAGGCGCTCTAAAAGCGTAAACGAACATATCAGAAAGAACGAGAAAAAGGCATCAAAATATGGGATATCTCGCCGAATATTTATTTTAAATTACGTCATAATTATGGTTCGTACCTTGCTCCTTGTCTGCCCATGACGTATATCGTGCTTAGTGTCTTGTGTCATACCGCTCGCATAAATTATAGTCATCAGATGTACCATTTTCGATAGTCTTCTGGCGTGTGTTATGTGCCAAAGTTTCTACGCGTTTTGATATATTCAAGTGAGAACTGTGTGTCATAATTTTCGAGTAATCTTATAGTAAGTAATGCATTTCATTAAAACAAACTATTCATATTTATCAGCCTCGCATATATTTCACCTAATGATCTTGTTTAGTTGTTGCATCGAAAGGCTTATTAAGGCCTAAATAATAACTATTTTGTCATCTATATTCTAATCACTCATTTTCCGGTCCTCCAGACTGAAACAGGTTCCCGTTCCCGCCCCTTAGCGAAAACTTATGGAAACATCTGTTATAGAAGAACATCAAATTCCGCACCTTCTGTTGTTGTGCAACGCAGCTTACTTCACTACTCTGCGCATCCTTTCTTATTTGAAAAAAAATTGGTTAAAGGTATCGATCATATTAAACGCGAAAGAATATTCCATCTACGCCCTCAATTGCGCCAGAATTTTAATCTAAATTTCCAGAGAGCCAAACTGTATTAAACACGGGAACCAACACGTGAACAAAAATCCGAAAACAAAATGATGCAAAAAATTACGTGTAATACACTAGATTGCACCGATAACTTAACTTAAGTTACAAGTTGATTAGCATTATTTACAGCATCTAGAAGAAGTAACTGCTTCATCACGAATGATTTAGACACTAGTACTTACTCTTGTGCATCCAACGTATTACGTGGCCCTAACACATCACTGTTTCCAGAAAAACACTTAAGATTCGTCTATGATTCATTGCAGTCTATTTAAACAACACCACTGAGAAATGAAATATTTAACTCGCTTGACGAGATTAAAGTCCTCTCCCGAATCGATCACCATTAAAACAACTTCACATCAGGAGAGAAAATAACGACAGCGGCGTATAAATAATTAAAACGCAGTACAATTCACAAATATAATAATAGAGAAACACCTAAAGTCGATATAAAATTCGGCGGAGAAACGATGGAACACTTAAAGAACTGTCACTTGTGGAGATTGTGAGCTACTTATATGAAGTGACAGTACAAACAAAATAGACCGTTGTCACCAAATTTAAGCTGAAGTAGTTTAATATTAACCCAATAAAAAGCTTCAGTCATATGAAAGTACACAACATCTGCTTCTGTTGAGATAATGCACTAATTGTTCGACATGACTAAAATTACACATACGTTTGTTTCAGCGGAGTGTTGCTCAGGAATAATATTTAGAGAAAAATTGTGCGTTGAGGCGGGCGTGCAAGATGAGTTCAAAAACATTAGTTAGGCTGCAGATTAGAGAGATACGTGACGAATAACCAAAAAACAGCCCAGATTTATACATCTGCATAATTATACAGTTGTTTTTAATAGGCACATTCCGTTTTCACTTCATACAACAGCCTTTTGCTGTGCCGCTATTCACAAAAAAAAAAAAAAAACGCCGCTGCAAAATTTGTTTGTTTGCATGATATTCACTGAGCCCACCAACATTAATCCTTATTTTTGTCAAAGTCATCCCCTTGTGCAGCGAGACAACGCTATTAGCGCCGCTGCCACTTTTTTAAGCTCCTTAGACGTCCGCTTCTTCTTCAAACTAACTCCTTCTTCACCTCAGCTCAACATGGGTTCAGGAAAATGTTCTCATGTGAATCACAGCTACTTTCATTACTAATGATTTTCATGCTTGCTTTTGATCAGGGATCTCAGGTGGACTGCACTAATTCTTGTTTTCAAAAACTTTCGTCAAAGGTATCCCATAGACTTCTACTCCATAAATTAAGCAAACTTAACATGGCTAACGTGTTTAATTGGCTGATAACATTTTTAACGAATCGTTCTAATTTGTAACCTGTAACGGTGTTAACTCTACCCTCATCTGTTTCTTCTGGAGTACCTCAAGGGTCTATTTTGGTCATTACTTTTCCTTATTTACATTAACGACCTGCCCAATGTTGTATCCTCCTCTGTAAGACTATTTGCTGACAATTAATGTATCTACCGTATAATATCTAATGACTCGGATTCCCGACATTTACAGCATGATTTGGATTATATTTTGAAATGGTGCGAGCTTCGGTCAATGGAACTTAACATTAGAAAATGTAAATTAATGCACGTAACCCGTAAAGTTTCTTTTCCTACTACTTACAGAATGAATAACTTACCATTCGACCTACTGACTCTTACAAGTATCTGGGTGTGATCCTTAGCTCTGATCTTTCCTGGAAATCTGCATACTGCCACGTGACTAATAACGCTAACCGCATGCTTGGTTATCTTAAAAAAGAACTTTTTCTGGCCTTTTCATCTTTAAACTTTTCTTTATAAAACTCTAGTACGCTCTAAACGCGAATATCCCAGCTTCCATCTGGGATCCCGATACGACCTACCTTGGTGACCTAATCGAATCCATTCAGAATAAATCCGCACGTTTTATACTAACTCAATTATAACCGTACTGCAAGTGTGACATCAATGAAGAACATTTTTACTTTTACCCAGCCTCGCACATCACCGTAAAATTTCTAGCATTTGTCTTTTTCACAAAATATTCCTACACAACCCGGTACTCAGAAATCGCTTCCTTCCACCCCACCAGCCTTCGTTTCAGCATGTCCAGATCATCAGCACAAAGCAGGAGTTTCATCTTGCCGTTATAACAAATATTTTAATTCATTCATTATGAGAGTTACAAGGAGATGGAACCAGTTACATCCATCCCTTGCATCTATTGCTGATTGTGACAGCACCATTTCGATGTTAGTAACAATATTTTTCTATTACTTAACTCATGTTTCACTATTGTTTCATGCTGTTTTTGTATTGCTTGTTTTTCCCACTCCCCTCTGTAATGCCTCTGGCCCTGAGGGTAAAATAAATAAAAAATAAATAATTAAATAAATAAATAAATAAAATGTGCGAGTGCAATTAGTGCTGGTTTCCGTCGGCGGTTGGAAAGTGGTGACTCTTCAGTTTGAACACCATCACAGGGAAGAGGAAATGTATTTTAATAATATCTTGAATAATCAATAATGTAACCACGATAAAACTATAGCATCCAAGTGCACGCCATCGAGCAGGTGCCATGCACATTCTATTAAGTCTACCATTGCATCGGAAAGCAATCCGAGCATGTATGGGACATGAGTGCTGTGTTGTTGCTCAGCGTGAGCTCGGCTGCGGTCGTATCCAAAACGGGTGCAGTGCCGGTGATCGGCCTAGACTCGAATCCAGTCCCACGCTTCAGGCCTGAACAAGAGCGAGCATCCAAGGAATTTGTTTTGAATAACATATTATTTTTGGGGGGCACTTAGGTCATTCGGCGCAATCATTGTATAAAACGCTGTTACATAATATACATATGTCTTTGTTATATGTGACACTAATCCTTGGCCAACTCCTCTATGTCTACGCGCCAACAACCAAAAAATACCATGGGTTTCTTTTGTTTTATGTTTACCATTTTTTGTTTAATTGTTTAAATTCTGTCAATAACACATTTTCCTCTTGCAGTGGTGTTTTGCCGCTCTTGAAGAGCAAGTGTAAGACAAAAATCGTCGTTGGACTCATTGCCTATTCGCCATAAACTGCAAAATTATTCAAACCTCTGGTTTGTCGAGTTTACGAAAGCTTCATTTTCGTACTTTCCTCTAATTTGTAGTACGGAGTCAAAGTGCGAATTTAAAGTTAAAAATGGCCACAAGAACACGTTTGTCGCAGCTCTATATATCCACAGAACGACTTCCGACGTTTGACAGGTGCACTTTCACTAAAGTGCTGCCCTTTCGTTTATGCTACCAAACTGCTCTCCGAACGTTGTGATGCCACTTGTATTTTTTGGAGCTTCTTTGGCGCCACTTTGAAATAACAGTCACAAAACGATTTAATATGTAATACATTTAAAAATACACTGCAAAATACCACATAACATATTTTACGATTTAAGGTCGTAGATCTTGTGTTCTGAAGGAATGTTCCCTAGGATAATTTATTTTAGTCGATGGGCTTTAGAATATTTGCTTTATAGATATTCTTCTCGGTATTACAAAGGGCGAAAAATAATGCGATTTGACATATACGACGTAGTTCTGCAAGGGACGTTGGCGACGGGTAAAGAGGGATAACACTGCGGGGCTATCTGCTGCAGACACGCGGCTTTTCCTTACGAACATAGCAAACTTCCTTCAAAAGGTGCACCAACAGCTATCGCTACGAAACAGCGGAGTTGCTATTCAAACAGAGCAAATTACGTGTACCGGAGACCACTCTATCCTGCGCCTGAGAAGCCCCGTTTCTCATCGCAGCAGCCGCTCGAGGAAGCTTGCCAATGCGTGGTCCTGCTGCCTCTGCCGCCGTAATGCCGAGGGGGACCCGCGGGGTCGTTGTAAGAACAACCAATGTTTAGTATTCCCACGCGTTGACGACGTGCGATGACGTGCCACCTCTTCGCTCACATCGGCGCTAACTTTGCCCTCGCATAACCAAAGTGGGACTTATGTGGTGTTGCATGGACAGCCCGAAAAAGGCGTGGTGACAGCACACCGACGATTCAGGGGCTGCCTAACCTAATTCGCCTACATGGATTTCGCTTGAGACGCCGTTTATATGCTACCGGGGATGGCTCGAGATAGGAGCAGCAATGAGATTGCTTTAAAGAAAAGCGAAGCAACTCTTACAGAAAATAAGATAGAGGCTGTTTGTAGCTCAGCTTTATCCCGTGAATCTGAATATCAGTTTGGCTTTGTCCGAAGATGTAACTAAGCACGAACAAACACGAAACGCCTCGGACCAGGCGTGACGTCATAAGGAGATCTGTCGGCCGCCAAGCGTTTTTCGGTCGAGGGCCGTGGGTCGAATCGTAAGCTTACCAAATACTTTACTAGGGGGAATACATTCCACTCCTCTCAAATACAATGGCCTCGACGCGGACAGGTTCTCCGGGCTTAGCGAGAGCCATCTATCGTCGAGGGAGGTCTCGGCGGTAAATGATAATGATGACGATGGTATGTTCTACATACCAAATTTATTGTTGTGGAAATGCTCGAGACACGTGCCGCGCGCCACTTCTATACTTCGTTTCGCTTTATGTTGTACCGCAGCGAAGGCTAGGAAGCGCGAGCTCATAGCGTTGGCAGCTGCCCTGGTGCACGAGAGCGCAGTGCCGCCGAGATGTTCTTTAGAGCAAGGAGCTCGCGCTTGTAGCCTTTCCTGCGGTACAACACAAGCTGAAACGGAGTAGTGGTCGCGGCACGTGCATCGACGCTGTGCCGCCATGATCTTCCCAAGGGTGGCACGTTGCGCGTGCCTCGTCCATTGACGCACCTTGCGCTACTTTTGAAACATGAAGGGGCTTTAGGCGGAATCGGAGACGACACCGCCGCGGCCGCCACGAACATCCACGTGCACATGCGCGTGGACTGGCGCGGACCTCCACTCCGTCAGGGGCGCTGTAGGCGTTCTGTCTAATGCAAATGAGCTGAGTAGAATGCATTCCCCTAGTAAAGTATTTGAGCTTAGCATGTAAATAGACCCGCACTCGCACCGGTCGTAACGTTCTTTTCTTTTTTCTTCTTAAATAGCACGAGTGCGCGTGCATAACTTTGATAGACGCTGAAGATACGCGAGAGCCGAGATTCCCACAACTTTTTTGTGACGACACGCTCTGGGAAGATAGGGCCTTCAGCCGTACCTTGAAAATGATTTTATTTGGCCTCCATTCACCAAATTAAAAAAAAGAACTTTTATATTTCTGATCTTGAGGTCAAATAAAGATAATTTGAGCGCTTTTTCTGAAGTACAAAACCGCTTAAGCTTCTCTTTAAAGAAATTACAATAATTCAAATATTTTAGGGGTAATGAATATTGCAATGATATTTGTCTAGCACTGTTTATTTAGTAATGTAGTGATTCGTTTTTTTCCAGGGAGCAATTTCGATAAAGTTACGCATTAGCTTTCCAATTACGTTTGCTCCAAATAATACATTGTGCGTTTGCGAGCTTTAAAAAAATTAGAATGTGTGATTGGCTGGTCACATATCATGAAAACTCAAAAAAATATGTATACATCAAATTAAAATAGATAATTCGCAAAATTGTGGGCTCGAATATGAAAACAGGTGTAGTAAAGATTTTTTTGTGAAGAACTCACTGAAAGTGCAATGGCTCACAAACCTTCAGGCGAAAAAAATTCACGGCAGCAGGCTATCAGGAGAACACAAGGTTTCAATGCCAAGAACACACCACCGTTGAAGTTACGAGATTTTCAAAACTAAGACTACTAAACAAAAAGTTTATCAGCGTCCTTTTGTTATGATCAAGGTCGAAACGTTACGATTTGGTCATGCAAATTTTGAAAACGACCAACAGCAATCGATTTTAAACACGACCCACGGTAATCAATAGTTAGTTAATATCAAATGTATTGTCAAGGACACAGTACGCTTCATGCGCGAGGCTTGGCCTTCGCAAATATGTTTTTGGATTGAAAAAAAATCAATGAGCTCCACTTTGCTTTTACCACTGGCCAGTTTTGAGAACTTTCCACCGGTAAAACGCTTGACAAAGAAAGTTAATTCCCAGCGGAGATATATTAAAAATCATGTCGCCGTGCCATTTTACTCACGCGTTGTTGAGATTAGCACCGGGGATCTGGTGCTTGGCATCGTTGTTTTCATGATTGTAGATGTTCGTCTTGTTGTAACGGCAGATATTCCCCCTTTAGTGTCACTGGTGGCGTATTGTGTTATTAAGCCTGTGGATTGTTTTGGAGTTTTGTTTTTGGTCGCTGGTCTTGTGGCTGTCATGATTAAAGTGGATATCGCCAATGAGGCAGCAGCATTGTATCTTGAGTCACTTGCGTATTCCGTCTCTATTCGTTCCATATTCTGGGAACAAGCAACAGCTCCATCCACTGTTATTGTGTATGGCGTTTAATAAAAAACCTAGAACACTATATTGATTACGCTTTCAAAGACTGGGGAACAGAATGTGATGAACCAGCGCACGTCATAAAGCGTGTGGGTTCTGCATACGTTTGGTGGGTGATCGGGTAGATTTGGTTAAGTGTAGGCCAGCGGATGCACAAACTTCATGAGTATGGTACATCGAAATGTTGTGCGTCCCCTGGTTTGTCAGCATAATCGAGCTAGTGTAAATGTTGGAATACATATGTAAGCTTTTGACTATTCAAGCGCAACAGCTCTGCATTATAGCCTCTGTTGCATCTGGCTGGGTACTGGATAGTCCCCACGCTCAATCCACGTCAACATAATATTGTGTTTGCTATTTTATAGATTGCTCCAAGGACAAATATTAAAAAAAACACTACACTAGTTTACTGTACGGAGGAGGAAATGAAGCGTTACAGTTTATAAAAAAATATAAACGCATTTTATGTTAAATTTACACTGTGACTCATCACTTATTTATATTGATAAAATGATATAGAATATGCATTTTCTAGGTGGCACAAACTGCACGGCTGGGCAATCACTGCATACTTTTTGGCCAGTCAAAAGGCAAATAGTTTAAAAGTGACATGCACAGTCATTACAAATAACACAACAAATAGGGAACGAGGGGCAAGTCATGCCACTGTCGACTGCGCCACAGCGTCATATACCCGATAGGGAAAACACTCATTCGCACGTTACCTTCTTTACGATGACGTCTACAACTGTGTTGCTTTGTTCGAGTGAATAGTTCACTTGAAGAACAATACATATAAAAACACACGCTTTCCAACTCAATGTCATCTTTGATAAATGGAGGTTACTTCATGCTATTTCACACTATTTAAGATTTCAAATGGTGAATTACTGAAGAGGGCTAGTACGAATTGATATACTCATGAGGAGGAACACATATAGTATAATTTATATCCTTCCAAGTACTCCCGCAGGGGGCGCCTCCGCTAGTGGGTGTTTGGTAACAGGCGGCACCAAGCAACACGAGCCGTGCCGATTCGCCCGGCTCGGTCTGGCTGCGCGTGGCTTTCCCGTGTCTGAGGAAAATGGCATCATGTCGTGTTGGTTGAGCCGAGCCTGGGAATGGTTGAAGCCTTCGGTGCCCCCGGGTGAGGCAATAAACCACTTCGACTCCCTCTTCTCATCTACAATAGTTCTCGTAAGGCAAGGCCAGAATGGTTCGGTCAGTCGTATTTTTATGCTACTGTCTTTTCTTATATTTCTCGTGACATCCTCTCCCTACTTTTCATATTTTCTTTCGGCAAGGGCAAGCTATCACTGGAGATCGATGCTCTCATCTATGAATTGCACTTTGACATAGTGACAGGGCAGCACTGATAGCCAAAAGTAACTAGCGAAACCGTTTTTTGCTTAGTTCGTCGGCTATCCCTGCGTTAGCCAAGGTGGTGGGCTCTGTACCACAGGCACTGAAGTGTTTTTGCCTTCTTACGGCATTCTTCCTCGAACACCACAAGCCCAGCGGGCCTCTAAAAGCGCCTGCCCTTCTCCCTTTACTTTTTCAAACGATGGCGAACCAGAAAGCTACCCTCGTGTTCTTGGAGTCCATGCTACCAGCGACATTCTTTTTTTCAAGGAGTCACCCTTTTTGGGTTGCAAGGAACATTAAACAAGTTGTTAGGATGGAACGTTTACTATCCGTTTGCAATCCAAGCACCTAATTGCACGTTCCCCTGGTCCGTCATCGCCTCCTTTCCCATTCCGTCTGTGTCCCCTTGCGGCCATCTTGGTCTCTACGGGGCACGTGAGCCCGGCATAGTCCTTCGCCAGACACTCCTCACAGGTCCCCCTTCTTGAGACGTGAACCAGGAGGGATTAGATCTGGGGCTGGCTCGTGGTACGGTGTCAGTTCGTCCGCATGAGACATGTGCCGTTATCGCCCAGTAGCTGAGATCTTAAGGACAATGTCGTTAATACCCGGGCACTGGAACATACGAAAGGGCTCCGTGCGCCGTGGAGCAGCTTTTCAGTAATGCCTTTAGCCGCATCGCTCAATGTGTGGGCATCAAGAAGGACAAGGTCCCCTTGACGTATTGTTGCTGCCTTCCGGTGCCGGTCGTAATAAGTCTTCTGGGCCTACCTCGCTTCTCTTGGTGATCTCGGAGTGAAATGGAGTGCGTCAGTGCAGGCGCGGAGTGACTTCCGCCGCAAAAGCATGACATGCTGAAGCTGGTGACTCACGGTCATCCTTGAGTCCCGCCACTTCCCACGGGGTGCGAAGCTCTCAGCCATAGCAAACGAAGGCTTGGGAAAATCCGGTGACTGACGCTTTCTGCGGTGCGCATCGCGAAAGCGATTTCTGGAATGTGCTGTTCCCAGTCTCTGTGGGTAGAACAATATGCTCTAAGACTCTCATTACGTTCCCTTGTGTCTCTCTACCAATTGTGCTGCTGGCCTTAATGGCACAGTGTGGCGATCGGCGATCCCCAGTGGCTTAGAAGACCTCGCCACAGTTTACTGAAGAATGGCTTGCCGTTGTCGCTTGAGATGGAAACAGGAATGCAATGTCGAGTGGCGTTGTCGGAGAAAACTTGTACCATGCACTCTATGATGTTCTCGCTAATTGCTGTTCATTAAGGAAGAAGTTCGAATACACTTTGCGAATTTGTCGATTATTACCAAAATGTGTTTGTTTCGTCTAGGTGTGGAAGGAAGGGCTCCTACAATATTCACACTTAGCTTCTCCATCGGTGCAGTGGCCCACTGGCTGCTCATAAGTCCTTCAGGCTTCTGGTAACGAGATTTAGTGCGTTGGCACACTTGACAGCAACGGAGGTGCCTAGCCACGTCAGCTCTCATTCCCAACCAGAAAAAGCGGGACAAAACGCGTTTTAGAGTTTTGAAAAAAAAAAAAACACGCGTGAGCGCTCGTGGTTTGGTGATGTGACATTTCGAGTGCAAAGTGGCCAAGGTGGGTAGCGAACCAGGGAACCTTTCTTTCCGCTCGAAGGCGAACCAGCAGACCGTTGGCTTCTATTTCGGTTGTTTCCGCCAAGTTTGCGCAGCCGGCGCCGGTCAGGGTCATCATCAGGAAAGCTTGATGCTTCGTTTGACTCTCGGGAGCCTCGACAGAAGAGTGTCCTGCTTCTGCTCGTCAGTCAATCTTGCTATGTCGCTGAAGCAGGTGATATCGTCAATCAGGGGCAGTGCTGCAGCTGCCTCAAAGGTGATCTCAGGCTGCGACTCTGGTGCACAGATGGGAAACAGCGTCTCGGCAGGCTCTGATTAGGTGATGGCCACCTGCAAGAGAGGTGCCATACTGAGGGCATGAGCTGGGATATTCGCAAGCCCTCTCTGGTGCTTGATTTTACAGTCAAGGCCCTGTAGTCGAAGCACCCAACGCTTGACTATTGGGGAGTCCTGGTCGGTGCTGAACATCCAGGATAGTAAGGAGTGGCCGCAGTGGATTTCAAACTTGGTAAACTCGAGGTATTGTCCTGGACTTGCCTACAGCCCAGACCACTGCGCGACACTCCCACTCCTGGACTGTGTAACATATCTCATTTTCGGTAAGAACACTGGTGATGAAGCACACCGGTTGCAATCGGTCGGGGCCTTCCCGTAGAGGCACTGCAGCTATGCCCACTCCGCTGGCATCTATATTGATGGCGAAAGGCCGATTCAGACCTGGCAATCTCATCACCGCATCGTGAGCCAGTGCATCCTTGAGGGGATTGAAGGCATACCCGTGGTTGTGATTCCAGATCCACTTTCGTTCATTTCTCGAGAGATCGGTAAGGGGCGGGCAATAATGCAAAACTGTTTAATGAAGTTCCGGTAATGGTCAACCAATCCCAGAAAGGCCCGCAGCTGCTTGACTTTGGGAGGCCCGGGGTAGTCAAGCACATTCAACACCTTCCCGTCTTCCGGCCTACATTGTCCAGGGCTTATTACATGGCCCAAAATCTTGAGCTACTTGCAGCACACCTGAACCTTGTCGGGGTTTATGATGAGTCCTGCCGTTCTGATGCGCTGCTGGACTTCTTGTACATATGCGGCATGGCTGTCCAGCGTCTGTGAAAACACAATTACATCGTCCATAAATGCCTTGAGAAAATTGGTGGCTGATTCCAATTAGGCTCTGTCCACTAGCTTTTGAAAGGGGCTGGACCACCTGCAACACCAAACGTTATCCTTGTAAACTCGAAGGCGCCCTGGTGGCATATTAACGCCGTCTTCGGAATGTCGTCATTGCGCACGGGGATCTCGCATGGGGATAGCCGCAGAGACACCGTCCTGTGGCGACAATTGCAAACTAACACTTTCCCGTCCCCCTCTTCTACTCTTACCTCTCCCCGTCACTCATCCCGTCTCAGTGCCCGCACTGCGGCGACCGTCCAAACCTTCTTCACATGGTCTGGCAGCGCACGATTATTCCCGCCATTCCACCATCCCAACCCCACCCCTACCTCCTGGGAAGAGCGGCTGACCGATGACACGGCAACTGGCCAGCAATCGCTGGTTGTCCGCGCCAAGGCGGTCGCCGCCACGTATGGGACCCCGGACTCGGGGCTCCACACGAGAGTTTGTCATACACGTCTCGAGTTGTGCCAGCAGCCAGTCGGTTCAGGGTATCGGATACACACGCACCCTGCTGCGTGGGTTGAGCGGCCCATAGTGCATGGCCAGGCGAAAGCCTCTGGACTTTTTGGCCACCAGAACAGGTTCACTGGTCCACTCACTGGTGCTCCGACGCACAAGTCCCTGTTCCTGCAAGTCTTGAAGGCAGCCGTCAATGATATTTTGTTTTTTGGAATTGGCGGGGCCAACTGCAACGAACAGGTGGACTGCCTCTGCGTGAATTCGGTGCTCGGCAAGGGAAGTGCAGACGGAGTTTTGAAGAACATTGGACCAAACGATCTCCAACATTTTCTTTAAAAGAGCATACACTCCTGATCTTACACCAGAGTTTCTATCGCCTTCAGTAGCACTTTGGCTGGATGTGGTGGCGCAAGTTGACTTCTCTATGAAGAGGTTCTCCAGAAAGTACAACTATACTTCTGGCCCAAGCATGGTGCTTGATGCTTTATGGCCTTCACATATGGCACAATGCGCTTGGGCTCTGTTCCAATTGTCCATCCCCAAAGGGCCACATGCTAAAATATATTTGTCACAGTAAGGAAAATCTCTGCCTAAAACAGTGTATCTGCAGAGGTCGGGCATACACAGGAAACGTTGTCTCCGGGAACTGGCCGCCCACCGGATCTGGCACCGGAAAACTGCACTGGACTGAAACGGACCATTTGCCAATTGCAGCGTGCGCACCTCCCTTTTTGACTGGCACCTCTGCCTTCAGCAGCTGCGATAGCCGGCCAACCCAAGAGACTGACGTTGGAGCTTGTGTTGAGCAGTGCCTCGACCTTTGATGACCCAATTGTGACGTTAAGTAGAGGCTCTTTAACCCCTGCAGTGGTCGCCACTTGCAGCGCTACGTCGTAGATGCTAACCGAAAAAGCATCGACCAGAATCCGTTTCCCGGACACTGTGCTTGGAAATGGCCAGTCTGTTGACACCTCAAGCAGAGGCCTGCACCCAAACGCAGACACGTGGCACAGCTGTGAGCGGGAGACCGATTCCTTCACACCTCCGACAATGAATGACTCCTTGCTGGCGCTGATGCCACTTAGACATCAGCAAAACTGAACCTGCAACCCCCCTAACATTGCGGGTCCTGAAAGCTGGTCCCTGTAGTAGGCTGGTTCGATTTCAGCAGGATGGAGTGGCCAGCGGTACGTCCACGGCATAGCGACTGTTGCAGTTGACACAGCGGCTACTAGAGGCGCTTTGAGAGTAGCAGGCATTGCAGCCTCTCTCCCGTTGAAGTCGCGTTACCTTGTGCCCTGAAAGCTAGGTGACGGGCCACCTGGTTGCTTCTTGTGGGGGCGGCTTGTACTGAGGACGCCGCCAGGCACGCTCCATGAGGCCATCTGCTGCCTTTTGAAGCTCGCCTAAATTAGCGTACTTCGTCCCTTCCTCAAAATCCTGGAGGTGGGGATGCATTTGGCGTAGCACGCGAAATACCTTTTCGGAGTCGGGCGCCTCTTTCCTGATTCTCTCGTAGAATTTGGCGAGGGTGTAAATGAATTCCTTGAGGTTCTCTCCGGCGTGTTAAGTGCGGTGTCTCAACTCGTCCTTTAGATGTCGCTTGACATCGATTGAGGCAACTTCCGCACTAGACGCAGCCGTGAAATCATCCCAACTGTCGAAGTCACAATAAAATATCACCATACTTTGGCGCTCCATTCCAGTGCCGACTTTGGCGCTCACTTCCAGTGCCGACTCCTGTGATCAAGCAAGGGTTTTCTAGCCTTTTGAGAAATTCTTCGGGCAACTGTCGATCACTGAAGCCTGCAAACTTCGTCTACTGCGCCGAAATTCTTGGCAGAGGGCCGCCAGACATGTGGACTTCAGCCGCGGTCACCTCGGGTCCGTTGGCTGGGGGCACTGCAGCAGTCAGTAGCAGTTCGCGGAGTTGAGCAGAAACTTGCTCCCGCTGCATCGCGGATCTGTTGGTTTGTCTTAAATAGTGGGCTATCAATTCATCTGGCACCTCCAGGTTTCCCTTCTTTAATTCCAGATGATCCCCCTTGTTAGGATGGAACATTTACGATCTGTTTGCAATCCAAGTACCTAACGGCACGTTCTCTTGTCCGTTGTCGTCTTCTTTTCCGTCCCTTTTTGTTCTATCGCGGCCATCTTGGTCTCTACAAGGCACGTGCGCCTGGCATAGTTCTTCACTAGACACTCCTCAAAAAGTCATTGGAAAATTTTACAAAGCAAAAAAGGGCTTGGAACCTAACTGTTAAGGTAAAGAATGAAGCTGGAAGTACTGCACAACTTAAGTTTACATCTTTAGGAGACCAATAAGTTTTGTGACGCCTCAACGGGCGCTTAACACTCCCCAAGGCGTCATCTATGAAGATGACCTCCACAAGTTCAGTGAAGGGAAATACCTAAGGGTCTGCGCTAAAATGTTGTTTTCGCAGTTTGAAGGATTATGATGATGCGTGACGGAGAGGGAAAGACCTACTGAGAACTCAATCCTAACTTTCGAAGTGCATGCACTCATATCCTCCGTTAAAGGAAGGTATTATATTGCGGCGTCCGTCCTATTAATACAAACCCTCAGCGCTGTTTTCACTTCTAATATTTTTGGCATAACTGCCGTGGGAAGGAAACCGTGGTTGGACCGAAAATGTCGGTGATATATGTGAAAACAACTTCAAGTGTGCCTACTCTGATTGAGGCCACACTGATTTTTCTCGTTCTTGCACAAAACGGAAATAAAAATAAATTTTGAAATTTTGTGCTAAGCACAATCTAAGCCATCAGGTAGCAAAATAACAACTTGCCTTTCAGGCGAACAGTTCATATGTCCAGGTAGTGATGAGGGGACCCCACTGCCCACGCCGTTCGTGAAAACCCAGAACTAGTATCGGTATTTGTGCCCTCCACAGAAGTTCCGAACTGAACAATCAAAAGCTGTGCACACCATATATTTGGGGCCCAAAGGAAGGAAGCGTTTCCAACGCAACCTCCAAGAAACCAGACCAGACACATCTGGTATCTGTTGGACATTCAAGCCAAGGCACGGCGACGCCTGCACGTGTCTCAGGCATCATAGGAAAGCCCGGACGATCGCCCGGCGTTCCATTGGCCAAATGTCAGTCACTCCCACCTAACAAGAAGGCGGGCTATATCACGCTCCGCGGACACACATATTGATAATGTGAAGAAACGAAACAAACATTTCTGACATTCTCGCGCCAGATTAATAGTGACGTCGCTTGATTTTGACGGTTTCGTCCACGTCACATGGCTTTGCGCGCCATGACATCTGTATCGTTGGTCTCTGGAGCCGTCACACGTAGACCATAATTCTGCACATATATCGTGCGCTTGATAGCTCCAGCCTTGACTATGTTAAAATATTGAATGGCTTTGCCCTACCGCCAGTCCTGAAGATGCTGCAACTCATCCACCACCAACGCCTGCGATTGGCTACTGGTCCGTTTTCCACCTTCCCGGTACTTTGTCTAAATGCAGAGGCCAATTAACCATAACTTAAAACCAGGAAATTTACTCTGGGTTTAATGTATTCGGCTCTAGCTCACTCCGCACCTCAGCACGCTACTCGTGACAACCTTGAAATGATCATTTTCCAGAGAACGTTTGAACTAAACCATAAGTCGAGCCTCATTTCGACATAAGGAATACAAGTGAAGCAGGATTTGTAGGATTGTATCCGAAGACTCTGGTGGTTCCATCATTACTTGTCATTGCCCCCTGAAGATATAACCCTAAGAATTGTAATTGCAGAGTGACGATAGCTCTCAAAAATAAAAAGCTCGAGGTATACTTAAGGACTTCTTATGAGTTGCGAATGTGAAAGGGTGTACGTACATCATTGTTTATTTCCGCGTGTTGGCGCGCTGACGGACACGTAGCACCATAGGGTGGCCGGACGTTGAAACTTCCTAGCAGCGTAAGTTTCCAAAGACCGGCCACCTCATGGCGCCCTGTGTCCAGGTGAATGGGAGCCTCGTCGACGCGCGCCAGCAAATGGGGCCGAAGCGTAAAAGGTGCCGTTGGCTAGCTTTGCGCGCGGTTTCATAGCTTGGAGCTGGCTTGACTTGGAAAAAGGACGTAAGGTGCCGTTTGGCGCGGTTTCAAAGCCGATGTTGTCGGCTCGCTCCATGAGAAAGTTAATGCTTTCGCATTAATAAAGGCATTCTAAATAAAGTCAAAGACACTTTTGTTATTAATTCAAACCCAATATGCGGTGCAGCGGCGTAGATTTTCCATTTTCCCGGAGGGGCAGACTGAGAAGTTCTCCAAGGGAGGGGGGGGTGCTGCTACGCGTTATTTTTCGCCGCAACTGGAGATTGAAGCTAACGAAAGCACGCTGGATTCCATTTCCCATGTATTATGCCAATAAAGGCAACGTGGGCGTTATTTTGTTTACATGCCACTACTAGAAACTCGTTACATGGCACGTAAACAGCGTCTCTGTAAGGATCATGGCCCGGTCCCGGGGGGGCTCTGCCCCCTCGGATCTCGCCAGGGGGGAACGAGCCCTGATGCCTCCCCGAAGTCTACGCCTATGATGCGGTGTCACACAAACAGCTTCGGCACTCGGAGGTTTACACGTTTTTTTTAGCACTCGGATCACTGGCACCACTAAAAAAGCTACAAACTGTTTTTTTTTACTTTCAGAATATTATAATATATGTTTTAAACACAAACATTGATATGGTGTTTTTTTGGGGTCCCAAGCCACATCGACCTTCCCAGAAACAAGAAGGCGGATTCCGCAGCGAGTTCTGGTAGAAAGAGGAAGTATAAATCTAAGAAATACCATATAAAAACTACTCTACCTCTTTCAAGCGCTCTATTCTAGGAAAGTAACAAGATGATTGAAATAAGGAGACATGAAGAAGTGCATGTAATAAAACCTTTACTAAGCGAATACGATTATTTCCGGAAACACGAGCGCTTTTAGATGTGGTCCTTTGGAGGCTGCATATCAGTTTTACACGCTCCCTTTGGCGTAGAAAGGAGGCTGCAGAATGTGAACGCTTTAACGTTTCTCTAACAATCTCACACATCCGCCTTTTGTGCTTCAAGTATGATTAACAATGTTTTAAACATGTTTTTTTTCTCGATAAGATCTAAAGAACATACTCCATATCATTTTGTCAATTTACTTTGCGATGAGCGGCTGATTCCGCACACATTTGGGGTTTAACTTTCCCAAAAATATCGGCCATATACACCGACTATGATTTTAGTTTTTATTCACTCAACCCATGTTCATCACAGTTTAAAATATGCAAAAGTCAGGCTCATTGTTTTACCAGATCACCTGAGTCTTGCAGCTTCTTCCGAACCCTCGCACCTACAACAGTATATAAAATTGGAGCATTTTGGCCTCAGCAACCCTTGCACCATAAAACGCAAAAAAAACAAACAATCAATCACTCCTAAAAAGTCCTTCAGAATAAATAAAATATAGCTTGAGAAAGAATGAAAATGACGAGCATATAAATCAAATATGTACCATAAATATAGATAGCAATATTCACGTCATTAGGCGCAATTTAGGTAAATAACGTGGAGGTCGCCACCCTCTATCTTTCTTTGTTCTGACACTGTGCTTACATAAATCATTGCTTGGAAAGATAATGAAACGTGTGAAATGATGGTTGTGAATTTGTTTCTTCGTGACGTAATAGTGTTTTAGTCGACACTTGTTTCACATTTGTGAAATAAAATATATAGATTGTGGCAATATTCTTTTTAATATATCGAGATGTCTGTTTCCACTTCAGTTTTAAACAATAATGAACATGTCTGCTGGTGTTTGCGACCTGCTCAGCGAGCGTAGCTCGTTCGGCTAGTCTATTGTTACATGTTAAAGTTCCTTTCAGTTGTCCGAGGTGTTTAGAGAAATATCTCATAAGACGTTGTTTGCAGCAAAAATCTGTCGCAAGTACGCTCCTTCGAAAGCGCTGTGTATGTGCATGTTTCTGCTGCTGAACAGACCCCAGGCTAGTGGTTGTACCATACTCGCTAAATTGCTAATTTACAGCTGAGACACCACACGCCCACTGAGGCAGACAAACTTCCCGCTGTGTAAATATACACACAACAATTTGCATGTTCCTGAACAAGACTAAGCCTAGCGTCTACGTAAACTATTTTGCTTGGTTCGCACTCTAAGAAACAAATGGAGGAGAAAAGTAGCAACAGCGCATTTTCCTCCCTTCTACTGACGCGCCCCCAAGCGGACACGAGACGAAGGGAGGAATGAGACGTTTTTCTCCTTCTCCAGGCAGAAGGGAGAAAGCTTTTTGCCGTCCCGACTCATCTTCTTTCGGTTTCGTTTTTCGAGCACGTCGCGGACGTTGTATAGTGTATGTTGTTGAGTTGATCTAGCTTCAGCGGCAGCGAAGGCCTTCTGCAATTCCGTCTCCCAGTCCAAACGTGAAGAAACTTTCGGTTTCATTGACGTTTTTTCAAGTAAGTTTATCAAACGAGCAAACGAAGCCGCTAAAAATGGCGAAGTTCCGGAGCAGTGCCAGCAGCGCTACGCACGCTGACTAAGATAACTGTCTCCGGATTGCGGGACCCACGCGAAACCACGCGGAACTGTGTCGACGTATTCGACGTCATGAAAATCGCAGAAACTGCTTTCAATCCAGGGAGGTTTTGCTGCCGGGAGCCTGGGTGCCTTCTGTGCTGAGTTCGATTCTGTTTTCCGATGCCGAGCGCCAAACGCAATTAACTTGGTTCTGTATTTCTGCGTGGCAGCAACATAGCCACAACATCGTGATTGCAGTGTTGTGCGTTGTGAATAGAAGACTGGAATTAGTTCCGATGTGACCGTTTCTTCGCGTATCAGTGGTGTAACAACAAGAAGACATGACGTAAACTGTCGGGCGTTGATGCCGCTGGTCGGGCCGTGATCGGAGGGGCGGGGTGTCGCAGGTTGACATTCCGCTTTACATTAAAAAGTTTGAGACCTCTTAAACGATTAGATGCAGTCGATCGACGTGCGTATAGTCATGTTAGAACAATGGTCCGAACCGTAAGATTTTATCGTACAGTGGCAAATGTGACTCTCGGTTGTCTCCTCCCCGAGAGCGATTGCGCTCTAGGGAAAAAACAGAACAGTACGAAAATATGACCAAAACTACGTATATTTACAGTTTGGAAATTTAGCATTAAAGAAATGGTAGGTCAAATGGAAGAAAAAAAGCTATCCTTTATTTTGCTGTTTAAATAAACTACGGTTTCTGGAGAAACTGCCCTCCAACTGGCGCGCTGTGATGAGCGCAATAAGTTTTCAAGCTCGCCACGGCGCAGCTCCGTACACTTAGATCCTGCCGCAAGTCCCGGCTTCGACTACATTCAAGTTATTTGAAAAGCGACTTCACTGCCCGTGAAGCACCTTGATGCCTCTTGACGATACGTTTGACCGCCTCTAATATAGATGCCCTCCGGCCTTCCAAAATCTTGTCTTCAATCTTGTCTTCAATCCTGGAAAAAAGAACACCTTCAGGAATCGCCTTCGAACGATGTTGAGGTCTCTTTGTGTGCTCAGTGTTACTTGCACGTCACCTAGGGATGTGAATTTTAGAAGAGTAGTTCAGGGACGTTTACACAACCTCAACAAGCAGAACACCAGAATGAACCGTTTTGTTATGCATTCAGTATCTGTCTGACTGTCGAGAACATTTGCTCCAAAAAAAACGGTGGCATTTTCGAGAGAGGATTCTCAGGAACCTCAGAGTGAATTACCATAAATCTTGAAAAAGATTCATCTTCGATATCTTTCCCAACGACATTATCATTAATTACGATGTCCCTTGGGGACACGTCCAGAACTTGGGATTTTGTTTTAAGGGCTTGCCGAGAGAGGCTATGTTCGTTCAGAACCTGCGGTCTGCCGCCCACCATGGAGCCCAACAAGGGAATTGTTAACGCTCAATCAAAAAAGAGCTTCGCTGAAGAAGTTACGCTATTGGCACTGCCCAGGAACTATAACAAAGCGTGGGTCTGGACAAAGGGTCTATCGCCGCCGAAGGTTTGCCCTTGCCGCCAAAAAATGTGAAAAAAAGCAAGATAAATAAGAAGAGTGAAGAGTGGGGAGAACATGAAGTAAAATTCCAGAGGTGATAGCAGATGAGATGGCGACTGACTGGATCATCCTGGCCGGGCAAAGCCAAGACACCCGCCTACGAGAAGCGGGGGCCGAAGTGGTGTATTGCCTCACCCGGGGGCACCGAAAGGTTCAAACTTACGCAGGCTCGACTTAAACACCAGGATGCGTTTTTCCCCGGACACGAAAAAGCCACGCACGTCCAGACGTGAGAGGGCAAACCCGCATGGCTCTGAGTTCACGTGGTGACGGCACTCAACAAACATCTGCGTTCACCGGCGCCCCTTGCAGGCTTCTCTAAATAGAGGAACCGTCTTAATACATATGTTCCTTCAAAAAAACAAAACAAATTGTCCTGAACGCAGGGAGCAAAAGTTCTCCGTCGCCTGCATCTCATTATGGCGGCCCCGGTTATAGCAAATCGAGCTCACTAAGGCTTAACGAGGACGCTAAGTACATTGTTCGGGGCGAGAGAAGCAGCAAATAAAAGCGTAACACGATCTTTCCGCGAACTGCATTTATTTCCGAAGCCTGCTCTTCCCTGCTGGTAAAGCAACTAGCTTTTCGAAAGCAGTCACTCAGTCTTCTCATCATCAGCACTCGCAATGTTAAACGCAGACAACCGGTACCCAGTTACTTAACGAACTTTGTGTCTTAGCTTTGCTATTCCTCAAGCCACAATTTATTCGTTAACCGCACATCACGGAGGAGTGGTAAACCATTCGCAAAATCAAAAGTCGCTTTCAAGAAGAACAAATTCGAAGTAGCCTAGTTTCACTGGAACAAGGAATTATGGAGAAGCGTGAAAGAAAATTAAACTGTTTGCCATCAGATGGCAGGGTCAACCAGAGTAATCGCAAGTAGCTAGTGCAGGTGGCGCCACGTACCGCCCAACTTTAAGCACTAATCAAATTATTTATTCACGCCACCTTTGCGTCTTGGGCCCTTCGGACCCCTGTAATATACACAGTTGTGGATACATTACGCATACCACTAGCATCAGCTGACTATATACATTAAGCGCATATACATACACCGCAGATCAGTACGGAGCGGACTGATGCTAGAGTGGAGACGTAATTGAGCCGACGATAGTGGTGAGCTTGGGCCACCAGCGCTAACTCAGTGTTTGTTTCTTTGGCGAGAAACCCGTCGACAGTCGTTGAAGGGTTGCGGACGATACCGCCGAAGATGTCGCTCTTCACGCCTCTCATTAGAAAGCGCAACGTTTTCCCGTCCGTGGCTTGCGGGTCTGCGCGTGCACTTAGGCGTAGCAGATATTCAACGAGGCTGATTACGTTTTCGCTGGGTGCCTGAATCTGTGTCTGAAACTGATCCTCGGCCACTGCCTTCTGTGTTGGCTCGTAAAGGTCCACTTCAGCTCGGCCACCCAGATGTCCCAAGACGCGAGCGAAGCCTCGTTGTTCTCGAACCAGTGCCTCGCAGTACCCTCCAGCGAAAAACAAATTGTTCTTCAAGTACTGCTCGGCAGTCAGTCCCTTCGTTCTGGCGTGCTACACGCTCGTAGTGTTGGATCCAGTTTTTGACGTCCTCGTGAATCTCGTCGTTGAAGCACGTCGGTGCAAGAGGTATGACGGGAAGGTAAATGACGGGGAAACAGCTGTGGGAGTCTCATTTGGCTGGCCCTGGGAAGTCATAGTTGGTTTCGTCGACTTCTTTCTCTGCGCGTCCTTTAGAAGTCAGAATTTCGGGAACTTTTTTTGGTGCGGCAGCTTGCTCGGGTCATGATTGTCCCCACGGATGGTTCTCTTGAGCTAGGGACTGGGCTTGCGCTGCGAGGCCTCGTAGTGGTAAGCTTTATGGGGTGCTGTACTCCGCTACTCCACCAGAACTGTCACGAAGTAAGGCGAAGAGGCGATAAATAATGAAATGAAAAGAAAGGTTTAATCGGCGAACTTGCTTGAATCAAAATAAAAAATGAGTGTCTCGACAGCAGAAAAGCTGGCGGAGATTTGGCTGCGTAACAGAAAGCGAGAGCGAGACTGATTCGACAAGGTCACGGGCAGCTTCCTATCCAGTCTGCGTCAGCTTCGCGAAACCTCGGCCCAAAAGGTTCAACGTCGAGCATTTGGGGTAAGAACGAACAAGCACTTTCGTAAAAAAAAAAACAAGAAAACATGAAATTATAAAAGTTACGCTTCGAATATAAATAAAAATAATCTTTTAAAATTTCGTGACCGGGCGCTGCTGGTTTTGTCCTGCACGTGGCCATATCACAGTATTTGGTCAAGTCGCGTGAGGTCCTATCACGTGAAACCAAAAGCTGTAAATATGACTGCAATTTTCCTCCCAAGTATAGCGGGAAAATATTGGTTACGTGATTTCATGAGACCACATAGAAAAGATGTTACCTTAGGTCACATACAGTATATGTTGCTTTGTAGATAGGTTGTCAAGTACCGGTTTACGTAAAGTTCATTATAACTGCTAAGTATCATGCGAAATTTATGTCACATCAAATGCCGTCACGCAACGGAATGTCACGTGCCACCTTTGGCGCCACGTCATGTAACTATGGTACTAGACTTCACTAACGTGACGTTGTTTGACGTGTAAAATTGCTTTTTAACGAAATTTACCGAGGAATGTTTCACTTCTTTGCCTGATCCCAGAACGGCTTCAGGTTTTTTAAACACATTTTAACAATCATTGCTTCTATCTGGTCCTCCCTGCATTGTAAGACTTTCGAGAATATTACTGGTAGCTTTTTTATGATAATAAACTTGCTTTACGTTTCAAACAAATGAACATTCCTCGAAACCACACACTATTCAGCACCGCAAAATGCATGCCCCGTGAAAGGGCTAGTTTCGACTTGACATAAAAAATAATATGCCAGTCACTTTTGCTTTGTCGACATTTACAATATTTTTTTTTCAAATAAAAACCATAGGTGTGGTAAAACTGGGTAATAGTTGCATTAAATTAGGAATTAAAACACTTCGTGCACACTCATACTCAAAATATGTCGCCTTGGATCCTTAATCGACATAAAACCAATGGCACCATGAGTGTTTCATTAGAAGGCCCAAACAAAAATCAAAATACTACGAGCAATGGCACCACTATACTCACGATGTGTTGTCAAATCCTGTTGTGTTGTTGGAAGTGCCGTGTCACTCTTCGGGACCTTGGGTGAACCATCACTTGCAGAGTCCGTTACTTTTTCCGTTCCAAAATCTGTTAAGACAATAGTTTCAACTCTCTTTATTGCTCCACACTAGAATTCCATTCGCGCGTTCATAAAATAGATCCTCATAATGCTAAAACAATCATAGTCGTTCGTTAAAATCCGGAAAACCCCGTTATATATTGATAGAGCTATGAATATTGTTAGCAATAACAAAACTACAACCATAAAACTTTCGTCCGCTTTTTTGGGATGAAATTACGCGCAACAGGGGCAAAGTAGCCCACTCCCATTTTTCAGCACAAATGTGTTCAGCTAAGCAGATCAACATTATGCAGGCGAAGCTAAATTATTAAGTTATGTAACATCGTTCAGTCTGTTTTACAATATTTCATTATAAGGATCAATCGTAAAATAGCCCAGAAATCAGCTTTTTACAAAGAAATAAAGCTACAGGTGAAACTCTTCTAGCTACATTACTCTTATTGTTCTTACACGGGCGGCAGAAAAATAGCAGACAATTTAAACGCGTCATATCACAAGACACTTTGGCCACTAGAAAAATGTTTATGCGAACAAAAATATTCTTAGTACACAAAGTAAGGAGTGAAACAAAAACCCGTAGATAATAGGTATTACCTCACGGCAAGATTTGAGACGTCCAATACTTCTAGATCAGCAACAAATTTAATTATTTACAAGTAAAAGTTCTGGCAAGCCTTTAGCACTGCTTTTTTTAAGGCTTGAGACCCCAAATTCGTTCATTTTGTTTTGTAGTGAATTACGAACCACACGAGTTCTGAAATAACAGATAGTCCACAATTCAAGTTGTCTTAGCTTGCGACTGAACCATGCGATTGAACTAAATGTCCGCTTATATGATGCAGATGAAGCAACCGGTTATCAATGCCTTAAAAAAAAACATCAAGTAAAAAAATCCTCAGACTTGAAGCATCTGAACAAGTGAAACTAATTTTTCAATCACAAACATAAAAAAGTAAATTACTTTTTAAAATACTATTGACGACTCCAGCGAAACCAGCGCCATGTAGGGTAAACGCCTACAGATTCCGAGAGAAGGTCGCTTAGACTCAGTCGCAGTTCATCAGCGCCGCGAAAAAATAAAGTACAAGAACGTTAAAGCATTTAGTTGTGTAAAATTCCCTTCGCTTGCGAGATGTAAAACAACACTTTCAGGCTAAAGTTCTCACGTACGACTCTTGTAGTAAGATCCAAGGACTGTATCTTTATAAAATAAAAGATTTGAGAAGAAGTCACATGAGCAAAGGAAAAAGAAAAAAAAAGCTAAAATATGGTATCTTTTTGTTTTGTTATGCATTTGTTGATAAAACAATATCAAAACTTCTTGAATTTAAAATATCAGCAAATTGGAATTTTATAACACAAACCATCAAATGTGATTCGATGGCGTGCTCATGAATGCACGATCCCATCCGAAATCCTACCTGCAGTTGGCGACAGGGCTATCTACGGTACGCTAACCGTCTAACTCTGCAGATTTCTGACATCCGTCCCTGAAAGCTGCGAATCAACGACACGGGCCAGACGACATCCATCTTGACTGGCAACAAGGACAATCCAAGGAAACAGCGGTACAAGTGGCGGCAACGGCATCATCGACGAAGCGGCTGAGGCGATACCAAGTTCGGTAGTGGCTATAAAAAAACAGTGCAGCGTTTCGGCAGGAGCAGTCGCCGACAGGGCTATCTGCGTTATGCAAATCGGCTGAGTGTGCAGGTTGGAGCAGTACTATTTTTTATTACTGTTAAGACTTAATATAACTGTCGCTGACTGCTGCCTGTGAGTGTTGACTCCCATGCACAAAAACTATTTGTGTCTGCACTGTAAGACGGAAATTAAGGATGATAACATTGTCTTTACGTGTAACGAGTGCCAGTTCACCTATCACATTGGCAATTATGCGGGTGTGACAGAAATTGCTCTAATAGTTAAAACAAGACGGTGTTCAAAGAAATCTGGAAATGTGAGACGTGCCGAGGATCACAAGCAAGAACTAGGAGCTCCCAGGACGATAAGCAGCCGTTTGAAGAGCTGTCCGACGTGCAACAAATGCTAACTCGAATAAAGGGGATGTTGACAGTACTTGCACCACTAAAGCAACAAGTTGACAAGTACGTAGAAATTACAAAAAACAACTGTGACGCACATTGAGAAATCTAGTAAAGTTGATGTCGAATAGCTGCGATGAAGTACTCAAAATAATGAAAAAAATGACATCCGACATCAATTAATAAAATAGTTAAAATAAAAGAACTGGAGCAAGAGCTAAAGTCTGATGAAAGCGCCAAAATAAAAAAGAACTAAACAGGCTTGAGCAGTATAGACGAATGAAAAATCTTGAATTAGACGAACTCGCTGGAACAACAACTTAGATTCTGCTGGAAGATACTGAACAAGATCGCCGATAAAATACGAGCGGCAAGGTTGACGAAGGATAACGTAGAGGCTGTTCATCGCGTCCCAAATAAAGTAAAAGTTCCTGTAATGATCGCGCTTTGTTAACCGAAATGAGCGAAAATATGGGACTTCCAAACAAGCAGAACTTAAGGCGCGAAGCAAGTGCAGATAATATGTAGCTGCGAGAGAACATGACTACGTGAAACAGGATTTTACTCTCGATGTCTGGATGAAGGGCAAGTGTCTTGGCAACAAGTTTGTGTGTCACAAAGAAGGAATCTTGTACGCAAAAAAAAGCGAAGCAACTAATTAACTCTGGCATGAACATGATCTCACAAAAATTAGCTACGTATTGCATAAACTGAAAGTCGTGTTTTTCGTTATTTGCTTTTTGAACTCATGGCAAACTTTACGTGACCGACGTCAGAGGTGCTAAGGGGTTAAGCGAGCAATGTATCAACAACAGTTATATTTTAAATGTGTACTTTCATATAATGAAAGACAGTTTTTTGCTATTCATTTCAATATAAGAAGTTTATGAAATAAGACTGATGATCTTGACATAATGTTTTGACTCGCTATGTCAACGTCTTGACGTAATAATGTTTACAGAAACATGGCTTCCGAAAAGTGATTACGCGTCATACTCTGAAGGCTACAAATGTGGAATCCTTGCAAAAACGCAAGATTCGAGGAGAGGGCGTTGCGATTTATGTTAAGGGAAACATCTCGCACCACGTTGTTAATGAATTCTTAGATTATTTTTTATAACATTGAATGTTTGTTTATGTGCACAGGAAAGGCAGTGACTGTTTTATATATAGACCACAATTAATGGCTAAAGGAGATTTTTTTACGAAAATTGCCTATTTTTTGCTTACCTATCACGTACCATTTGCTATAGTTTTAACCTAGTTTCGGTTTGTATATATTAATTTGAGTGGTTCCTACGGTGTCTACCAGGTGTGACTGTCTGTGCATTGTTTTATGTCACGCTCATCGCGTGACCCGTATGCATGTGTTCAGAAACATAAAATGTCTCCGACGTTTCCTTGAGTACCCGGCCTCCCGTTTCATCAGACGATACAACATTTCTCGACGAGAAGATGGGATCATAGGAACGACGACGATAACGTTGACGGCTTCAACTACTGTAAAGAAAATTCCGGAGTTCTGCCCAGAACTCAGGTGACATCGATGTGTACATTGAGCGGTTCGAGCTCTATGCAGCGGCGAACGATATTGTCAAAGACAAGAAATTGCTCGTTCTCCTAACCGTGCTAGGCGAGAAAGCCTACGTGAAACTGCGGCGCTTACTTCTACCGAAAACGCCAACGGAAGCCGGATATGACGAGGCGGTTGCGGTGCTACGAAAGCACTGCACTCCAAAATGATCAGTCGTCACGGAACGTCACCGATTTCATCGACGTGACCAGTGTCCCAAAGAAAGCATCTCGGACATCGTCGTCGCACGAAGACATTAGCAGCCACTTGCGCCTTCGGCACTTTTCTCGAGGAGGCGTTACGAGACAACTTGATTGGCGGGCTCCGAAGCGAAGACATCGCTGCCGTCAGCTCGCCTTGGACGACAAGGACGTCACGTGGGAGCGCGTTTTCAACGTGGCAACAGCCATGGAAGCCGCAAACAAGGACACCAAGCGAGATGCTACCAGCGTCCACACCCAGCAACTGCCGACGTGAACTGGCCACGCCTCATCAACAAGCCAAGCAAGCAAGTCTGTACCAAGCAGCAAAACAGTAGAGCGCAGAGCCAACCGCAGGGTAGCTGGTAAAAATGATTGACCAAAGACTGCCGGTACCAATTGCTATCGATGCGGAGATTCCCATCTTCCCGTATCGTGCCCAGTTCTAAAGCAGTACATGTCTAAATGATCTAGCAAAGCACGAAAGCAGTGCGTAACTTTTGATACCGAAAGGCCAGAACCTGAAGGATCCGGAAAGACGGAGAAAGACGTGTTTATCTGTCACAGCCCTCAACCGAGCAACACACAGTACCGCGTTTGTTGTAAATGTTAATACATGAATGGTACAGAGATTTCAATGCAACTGGACACGGGTTCGGTGGTATCGCTAATGGCAAAGATGGAGCTTATCAAACACTTCCGGTGTGTAGAGTGCTCTGATGTGGATGTGCAACTTATTACGGACAACTAAACGCCAGTGCCTGTGAAAGGTAGCGTAAAAGTCAGAGTAGAGTACAACGGTCAGAGGTACCACCTGCCGCTAGTGATAGGTAAGAACCAGTATGAGGGACGCATGTCGACAATTCTTGGCCAAGAATGGCTTGCCGAAATCATACAAAACTGGCCCGAGCTCATGGCAGGTGAATTCACTAGACGAGCAAAAATTTATCAACCAAGAAGTGTCCTATGAGAGGAAAGATCTAAGATGTGTTTGAACCTGGATATGGCATGATTAAGGGTTTTCAGGGTAGCATTGTTATGCGACAGGATGCTAACCCTGTGTTCTGTAAGGCGAGACGAGTCCCAGATGCTCTGTCGGAGCTGGTTCAGAAAGAAATCCAAGACATATACGAAAAAGCTGGTGTCACCTTTGAGTGAGGCACAGTGCCTGGGCTACGTCCTTGGACGTAGTACCAAAGAAAAAACAGCATTGCTGGTCGGCTTTATGGCGACTATCGGGTGACCATAAACCCCAACATAAACGCAGACCACTACCCTCTGCCTGTTCCTGAGGACATTTTTGCGTCCTTAGTTGGTGGCACTGTTTTCACAGTACTGGACTTTTCAAAGACGTACTATGCAACTTTAACTCGACGAGAAAGCACAAGAGCTGCTAAGTGTGAACACTCACATGGGCCTGTTCAGGTTCCGGAGATTGTTGTACGGTGTAGCAAGAGCACCTGCCATGTTTCATGCAGTCATGGATTATATCCTACAAGGTATACCTGGTACCGCCTGATACTTGGATGTTGTGCTTGTTGCTTGCAAAGACCACAAATAATGCTACACCCGCGTGGAGCAGGTGCTGCAGAAACTGATCCCTCACGGCATCTGAGTGAATGTTGGGAAATGCAAGTTCTTTCAGACCCAAGTTTAGTACTCAGAACACATTCTGGATAGAAGGATATTGCATTCAAAAGCAGAAAAAGTGGAGGCGATTCGCAAAGCCCCAGAACCAACGAACCAAACCCAGCTTTAGGCTTTTTTAGGCTATGTAAAATATTACGCAATCTTTCTGGTCAAATTCGCTGCTCTGCTTGAGAATATGCACGTCCTTCTGCGACAAAGCAACGAGTGACAATGGTCAAGCCAATGTGCTAACACCTTTAACGCGTGTAAAAAGCTTCTTTGTGAGAGCCAGATCTTGGTGCTGTATGATGTACACGAAGAGATTCAGCTGGCATGTGACGCATGGGCGTATGGCCTTAACGCGGTGTTGTACCACATTGTAGACGGTGTCGAAAAAATCAGCAGAACCCATCCTTTGGGAATGATTATCTACGTTAATGCGAATAGCATCAAACGGTGCGGAGTTATGCGCGTTCGTCAGGTGGCCGGCACACTCTAGATACGCCCGCCCACTCTTGAGGCGATTCTAAATTTGTTGACACTTTCACAGCCCTGCGCACGATCTCCGCAGCCCAGCACGTGCGTTTGTGTCACTTAGGAAGGGGAGCAAAGCACGCGCCATACGCACAAACACTCAAATTGGTACCGACCAGACTTTCTGGCGTCTCAGCTAGTCTCAACCAACGGTACTCTAAACGGTTGTTTATATCTTTACCATAGGACGCGCTTTACAGCGCTGTCACAGCTACCGGTGCGCGCGCGGTTCCATGCACGAGGGCTCATTCCGCTCTCGTGAGGGTGAGCACGGCTGCTACATCACCCTCTCCCGAACGCGGGAGAGGGTGAGCTAGGGGCCGTGCTAAGACTCACGAGAGCGGAATGAGCCCTCGTGCATGGAACGCGCGCGATCGGTAAAGATGCAAACAGGTGTTTAGAGTGCGTTGAATGACTGCCTTAATAGCTCTGTGGATAGCGCGTCTGCCTGCTGATCAAAGGGTCAACGGTTCGAATCCCGCCGGCGCCGGTCTTTTTTATTTTATTTATCGACCCGCGGCGTAAGAGGTTAGATAGCCAGGTAGATAGATAGATAGATAGATACATAGACGAAAAGTGCGTGAAGTATCCAAAGAATGCTATTCGCATTAAAACCAATTGCATTTGCATCTAGATTGATGTCGCCTGCAGAGCGTAACTATGCTCACATCGAGAAATAGGCACTTGCAATTGTGTTTGGAGTTAAATTTTGAGAAGCACTTGTATTTACGCACCGTCAGGGTTGTAACGGACTACCAGCCCTTAACGGTACTTTTTGACTCAAATCGACCCGCTAGTGCAGTGGCTGGGACCCGCATTCATCGCTGGCTGCCATCGCTCGCAGACTACTGTTACCGGATGGTTTACAAATCGGGGAAAACCATCAATAACGATGATGGCCTGTCAAGCTTGCCTCTGCCCAGTGCGACTCATAACTCTGATGAGATATTTCATTTCTCACCTGCGAGTGAACTCCCAGTGACCTCAAAATATGTCGAACGGGAAATGGCAAACGACAAAGTATTGAGTGCTGTACGAGAGATGACTTGCCGAGGTTGGCCTCAGAATGTATCTGCTGAGTATCAACCATTTTTCGTTCTAAGGTTCGAGCTCTCTGTCGATACAGGTTTTCTTGTGTGGAACAACAGAACAGTGGTCCCAAAGTCTCTTCAATATGAGAAGATTTGCTTGTTGCATCAGCAACAAATGACATCACAAAGATGAAAGCAGTCGCAAGAGCCATGGTCTGGGAGCCAGGCATAGAAGAAGCTCTCGAAGATGTAGCGAAGCGTTGCGGTGTGTGCCTGAGTGTTTCGTCAATTGGACAGCCTGCCCCTCTGCAGCCATGGAGCTGGTGTACGAGCAAGTGAGAAAGGGTACATTTAGACTTTGCAAATAAGGAAGGCAATAATCTGTTGCTTTCGGTGGACTCTAATTCGAAGTGGTTAGAGGTTAAAATAGTGACATCAACCACCGCGCAGCAAACCATCAAGGCAGTCAGGGGATGGTTTTCAGCCCACGTACTACCTGTAGAGATTGTCACTGACAATGGGCCGCAATTTCGCTCGAAAGAGTTTGCCGATTTTCTGCGGAGCAATGGTGTAAAGCACACCCTTACCCCACCCTGTCATCCACAATCAAACGGCGCAGCGGAGCAGGCTGTTCAAACAATAAAGAAATCACTGTTGTAACAACTTCTAGATGTCCGGCAGCATAATCAAAAAACGTCTCTGCAACATCGCCTTGACAACTTCCTCTTTGCGTATAAAACTTCTCCGCACAGCTTCACAGAGGAAACTCCCTCTGAGTTGCTCTTGGGAAGGAAACTAAGGACGAGTTTGTCTCTTGTAAAACCAGACAATAATATAGCTATGCAGGAAAAGGTTGATAAAACCAAGTGTGACGTTGATAAGCGAAAGTGTGCACCGAAAGTGTTCTGGGTGGGCGACCGCGTGCTCGTGAGAACGGTGTGGGGAGATATTGTGAAATGATGGCAAGGAACAGTCGAGAGTGTCTAGTCTCCAATGACTTCTCTTGTGTTGCTGAATGGACAAGTCAGTTTTTTGCATGTTGACCATCTGAGGCGGTCGTTTCAAGAATGTCGCTTTGAAATACCATTTGAGGCGCGTGTGTTATTGCCTCATGATGCTGATGCATGGGATGATTCTGTTCTTTGTGAGCACCCCATGGTTCAAGCCGGGCATGTGGGCACTCCGAGTTCAGATGTGGCCAGTAATACATCCCCCATCCAGCTTACTCAGGGTCGCCTACTCATGCCGGTGTAGCACTCAGGTCTAGTACGAAAACTAGGTATCCCTATTGGAAAAACCGTACAATAAAACTATCTGCTGCTTTTGCAGTTCTGGTATGACACCACATTAATTTCGTGTAATTACGCATGCAGCTGGTTTGGTTTGGAGTTTTACATAACTGGAGAAACCGGCACTGCTATAGCTCCGCGTCTGACTATACTCGCAGCCAGTTTTCTTGCTGATGTGATTTGGTGCGGCTGCTATGATTTTGCGTCCGATGACTCACGATTGGCCAAATCACGGGTATAAAGAGCATTCAGAATGTCAGCTTCGACGGTGCAGGTTTTGAAAACGCGATGGCTCCTAGCATTCTACTGTGCTCTTTAAACACACCACTAGTTTACTTGTCGCATCTGATGCGTAAGGCAGCCAGGTCAAGAAGTCGAGACGCCCAGGACGAGGCACATCCTCGTCATGATGTCGCGGATGGAAATCCCCTCAGAGGAGCGCCACATAAAACATCTCGGAGTTGGATCCCGCGAGAGTAGCGCCATTGCCTTCCCCGACTGATTGCAGGACACAAACATATACTAATACACATACAGGCAACCAAACCCTCGCAAGGCGATTGGCTCATCAGTCCCTGGTACCATGAAAATAGCCATATCGGTCTTTTACAATTTTCGAAGTTTCAAAAAGGTCGATCTGAACCAGCCGTTCCAAGATTGCTGACGTAATCGCAGTAAAAGCGTTCCTTGCCAATATAAGCATTTGGCCCTGCGTATGCCAACAATTTATTAATCATGCTTAGCTAGACAGATCTCAAATAATGTATGGTTCTTGAACATGAAAACTTATTTTCCGGTGCTTCCAAGCAACGGCGCTCAATTTAGTGGGTGCAAAGATGTGTCCTTCTCAAGCTGGTGCGTGAAAAACAATATCTCAAGATACAAGAATTTTCTTTTTAATGAATTTTTAACCCCGATTTCGGATCAGCTCACGAAGAATAAAGACGTCAAAGATAAACTGCTCACACCGTGAACCAAAATTGCGGCCATACTGAGAGCTTGGTGCAACTTTGTGGGAACTAGAACTGTACTCTTATAAAACAGTACAGGCCTGTGGGTCCCAAGGTAAGAACAGTGCCACTAGAGGCAAAATAATTAAGTATCTGAGAAAAAGGCCAACGATTTTCAGCCCGGAGTAAATAAACTATGCATCGCAGAAAGCTCAAACTCAGTGAGAATGTGACGCTAGCGGTTTGGATAGATCGACGCGAAAGCTTGAAAACGTAACGTTACCTGTCCAAACGAAAATATTGAGAAACACAAATTTTGTTCGAGTAGACGTCCGCCTAAGCCTAATATCGTCAAGATAAGAACTGACATTATGCATTAACTTGTGGGATTTATATCAGTGACAAACACTTGTCAGCAAAAAAGAGAATATTGTTTTCGTTCTTGCCGACAAGTTCTTTTTTTACTGAAATGGGTGCTATAGGGGCCACAGTGTTACTTCTCATCTTGGAGACGTTAGGCTTAGGGGACGTCGGCCCAAGGAAAATGTTCGTCTTTCTCAATTATC
>JAZHYW010002410.1:0-61695 GCA_037355805.1 Ixodes ricinus | reverse complement strand
AGCTGAATCAAAACAAATTAACTATTTCCGTGCACGAGGTCGATACATCCAAAACACACGTCGCTCGTTGATGGTGATGTTAATATCTAAAACTCCAACCGATTGTTGTCAGGGAGCTCACAAGGAAAAGTAAACCTTTCTCATGTTGTTTAAAAGCCGACAGAACACTTTATACTGTATCAATGTGCGTGACAGAAGTGTCAGTTTTTAAATGTACAAGGAAATCGTCCACTTATCTAAAAACCTTAAGAACATTGTCAGCATCTAAAACACGATTCAATTCACGATGAATCGCGAGCGGACAAAAAACTGTTACAGAGCACAAAAGCGACGCATGACCCAATACAAATGTCCATGCGCTGGATAAACAGCTTGTCATCGAAAGAAACAAACCTGCTACCTAGATAAAATTACAGTAATGCCAGGAAGCTGTTCAGAGGAATACCAGTGTGAGGCATTCTGGAAAGCCACCACGCCACTAGCTTCGATACACGCGATAACAAAACGTTACATTTCTTTATACGGCACTGAATAAAACAAATCCTCTGCATCAATAAAGAAGGAGTACCCAACAAAGCAGTTATTTCTTAATTCTTCAATCACTTGCAACGAGTTTCTTGTCGCGAAAGGGTCGTCCAGAGCTTTGTTATGATATTCGGGAAGGACAATACTTATCATAAAAGGTTAAAACGGGATTTGTATGCCTAAAATATAAATCGCACATGTCGATTAAACGAGATAGTGCCCGTCTTAACAAAACATTAAAAAAATGTTTTTTTTTCTTCTTTTTTAGGAACCTGCAGTTTGTATGCAATTACAAGGGTGATTTGAAAACTATGCGGACAAATTTTTTAGTATCTATTACAAACAAATATTTTAAAACTCCAGTTTGTCGTAGATAAATGCATAGATATAGCCTAGGTTTTTTTGAGCATATTTTTCACATTATCAGCCGTCACTCAAGTATTCGACAGATAGTTCATGTGCACGTTCAAAGCCTTCAAACAACGTGGACTCGAACCGGCGTGCTGCTCCATCGTGGCTGACACCCGTGGGACCTTCCTTGAACTACTGCATCCACACTTTCTTTTTCGTGACAATACTCTTTCTCCATACTGTGTGCAAAATATCGGCACACATGTTGAAGCTTCCACATCAGTGACTAAAGAGACAACGACTTCATGCAAAAAAATTAATGCTGTAAAGAGCCGCCAAGAGATTTCTTCTTTAAGAATACCGGAGTGCGGATAATTTGTTAATCACGAATGTATCTAGAAAATTATGATCATGAATTGAGCCACATATTACATTAGAGTAGTAGCATATTGCTCGATTGTTATGTTAAGAGGTTTATTGCCATACTCAGAAAGCAAATACATTATATTCCATAAGAGTCCTGTCGCAACCCGCCTAGAGAAGGTGCAAGCATACGATGAATAAGATTTCTGGGGATGAAGCAGGCGTGGAACCCGTGAATAGTCGGGCAGTAAGAGGCAAATATAGATTTATGAAGCGCTCATAAAGAATCGCGCAAGAAGACACGAAACACCATAAACAAATTCAACACATCTGGCGCTACGTTGTTGAGGACACTCCTCGAAAAGGCACGCAGTGCTTAAATGGATGCGTGCTCACGCTCAGCTGATGTGAGCCTGCATATATGGCTGTAATCTGCACGAAATGCACTCTAGAGTTCAAGCGAAAGAATTGCCGAAATCTCAGTATTTTGGGATTATGCAATGCATCGAGGGATTAGCTTTCTTAGGCTTTTTTTCCGAGTTCTTTGACGCAGCGCTATCGATTGTTCCTGACCCAGTGCCGCAACGCTAGTTCAAGGTCTTTGACTCGGGGGCGGAGCTATTTCAGGCCCCCCGCGCAAGAGCGTGAAGGAGTGGAGAAAGCAATTGTCTTCAGTAAGGATGCAACAAAGCTGCCACGATTTGCGTTCGACCGGGTTCGATTTTTTAAATTTTGAACGCACAGTTTCCACAGAGTTTGACTCAAGTTCGCCTGTTAAGCGCTTTCACAGACATTAGAAGCAAGCTGACGCCGCTTGACGCATAACGAAGGCAGCGTTCATCGCAACTAAGGAATCAGCTAAACGTTTTTCTAAGGCTGTGCTTGGTGATTTTTTTAAAGATTTACAACGAAATGTAGTATAAATTATATATTGAAAGTTTCCGTAATTATAGTCGATGTTGTTTAAAAATTCCAACTTCGTCGAATTTTGACAAAAGGATGATGGTTCGCCAAACACGTTGATGCTTGATGTCCCATGTCAAACGTGAGGTTACGGCAAAAGTACGCCACACCGCTATAGTTGGTGACAGGCTAAAAGTAAAGAGAAAGTTTATTTAACCTCTTTCCATTTTAGCAGACCAAAAGTAGGAGAGGAGACTACGTCCTCTCCAAAGCTCGCTCCACTAAAGTGTAAAGAGGTGGGAGGAGCTTCCACCTCGCTTTTAACGCGTCAACGACTATAATCTTGGCTTCTCATTCACGGTCGTACTTCACTTCCCCTAATTGTTTTGTTTTCTTTACAACAGCGGACGCCGCGAGCGTCCTGAGCGAACAAAACGCGGCGAACGCCACGAGGGATTCTGCGTTTCGCGTATCGGGTCCACGAATTGTACGCTAACAGGTACGCCTGCAGCATTTGATTGGCTTGAAAATGCACGTAGCGGTTATTCTGGTTACCTCCAGGCCGGCGTAGAGCGACTCCGCCCTAGAAAACAGTGATGACGTCAAACCTAATTATATTCATAGTCACTCACCGCTCAAAATGCGGAGGGTGTGGCAACTTTTAAGCACCCTTTTATGGCTTTGCCACTAGTGGGATTACGGTAGTTCGCAATAAGAAGGCCGACGACAGAATCGCGAAACGAAGAGCGTGACCATAAGAAGCCTTCGCACTGTGTGTATTAAGGCTCGTTCCCACAGTCGCGTTCGAGTGCGACTGCAACCACCTGCGCCTTGTGAAGACTGCTTGCGACGAGCTGTTGCTATGGCGACGCTTACGACGAGCCAATGGAGAAGCCCTGTGCTGTACGACGCAACACAGCGCAACGCAGCCGGAGTAACTCTGGGAGTTAGCCTTTAAAGGGGCTGTGCAACGACATTGGGTAGGAATATTTCTTACTTTACACCAGCTTCCTGGCACTAGTGGGACCCGAGAATACTCGAACGCAAAAGCACTGACCAAGAAGCGTCTTCGTCGCGGCGGAATTCAAAGGATGAAAGGAGCTTTTCTTTCAGTCTCTCCTTCGCGAAATTTGATGACGGAGCTGTGGGGACAATGGCAACAGTACGATCCCCGGGAATGCGTCATCGAGCTTTGCGATCACAGCTGTGACGATATTCAAATGCTGCTTACACAGTGGACGCGAAGACTGCGTACGCATTCGATCTGGGCTCGTGACAATCGATGCCTCGACATGCATTCGAATAATGGCCCGTGTCCAATCGCTGCAGCGACGACAATAGCCGAGCCATAGCAATGTCTGGAACTCAGCACGTGTCCTGTGCTTTGCCAACCCCAGCGCGTGGCTATGATCAACATTGGCGGCATATAATCGGCTCCAGATCACGTAGCCGCTTGTCCTGGCTGCAAGTTGAGGGGTGAACGGTGCTCGTTTTAGGGCGAAGCTCTTATGGGCTAGCCATGTCCGTATGTCCGTCCGCCGTAGGCCGGCGTCGGGTGCTCGTGCTTCTGCTCGTGAGATAACGTGCTCACGTGCTCGTGAGCACATGCTCACGTGCTCGTGTAGGGTAAAAAAACAAAGAAAAAAAATTATAAAAATATTACGAGCTCGTGAGCTCACGTGCTTATGTAGGGCAAAAAAAAACAAAAAGAAACAAAGATAAAAAAAATGATGAAGAAAAAATGTTGAAATCTGTTTGCGCAGCGACAGGACGAGCAGGGGGCTCTGAGATGTGGTAGTAACTCAAGACCTGGGGTTTCTGTCATGGATGAAACGTTGCATGTAGCCGCTCAACGTCTATACAGGAGAGGGCGCTGCGGTCAAATGCGTATATAATCGCGTTAAACTTTGCATGCATTGGCTAAACGTTTATAGACGAGAGGGTGCTGCGGTCAAATGCTCAAATGCGTATATAACCACGTTCCATACCACACATTCTCTTTCTGACATGGATGAAAACGAACGAAAGGCTCGGCATGCTGGGGCTCACCGTCTACGCAGACAAGCACCACCAGAGCTTCGCCCCAACCAACATCATTCACCACGTTGAGATGCGGTCAATTTTTTTATTTTGATTTTTTTCTGAAACTTCTATTGCGTGGGGCGAAAAACGAACGCGTGTTTCATAGGTCGTTAACGTCAGGGATCCGTTTTAAGCGGTCTTTGTACAAAGTACAAAAATTGTTGCATCGCCCCTTTAAGCTTATGGTGAATGTGGCCCATTTGTATTTTTATCGTGGAGGAGAGCCACGAGGAAAAAAAAGAAAACGTTTAATCTGTGCAAAGGCAGCTTAACAACTCCTTGCTTCAGTCACCGATAACGGATTGGTGTTGCCCTTTTATCAGAAGGACACCATGCATGATTCGGGTAGGGTTCACAAGCAAATATGACATCCCCAACGCGTACATATGACTGTTTCAAATAAAGTGCTTTATTTTTTTTACTTCTAGCTTATGAAGCACGGGAAAATAACATAAATTGGAACGTAAGAAGTAAATACAAACAAAGTAAGCAACAACAAAGAAGGGACGAGCAATACGTAATAAGTCGGTGAATGTGTACATATCAAAAACAAAATTAAACAAAATACAGTAAAGACCAACTTTTACTACTAGCTTATGATATCTCTGCTTCCAGCAGATACTGTATTAAAAAGTTAATTTATGTCTCCGTAGTGATAGTGTACTTTTTGATAACGCACATTTCTTTTAGGTGCAGTCTTATTTTTCTGCCACATTTTCCTCAATAGCTGTTGCAGTAATGACGATGAGGAGTACGCATCGACGTATATGTCAAAATACAGCGTCCCGAAAGAGAAAATGAACTCCTGTTTTAGCGCTCAGGTGTATAAATCACGCATCACAGAAAGCTGAAACTGGTAAAAGAGAGATAGTGCTTGAAATAAAATGCATAACTTTGAGAACAGGACGTTATCTGAATAAAAATATGAAATGTTGCTCGACAATCCAAGAACTGCCATTTTCGACGCCTGTGGCATTTATTTTCATGTGAGCAACTGGTCAGAAAGAAAGAAAAAAAAGACAGCCTTACTTTCTAAAAGTTATATTCACATAGGTGAAGACAACTTGTGAAAACAACTTGTTTGTACGAGCTGTTTTACATAGGTCATAGTGGATGCCACAGGCACCCATAATGCCCTTTGTTGGTCGGACGAATATTATGCCTAAGTGGACGTCAACGTAGATACATAGTGATTTTTTGTTATATATCTCGATCCAGGTAACGTCATGCTGCTCTAACAATTTCTCGTTCGATTAACTCACTTGCTTCATATTAACAGAGAGTTTCAACTTTCTTTTATGCGTAATTAACTTTTGCGTGCCTCTAAATAGGGTTTTAGTTTCTCAATGAACCCCGTACCGACCGTTTTGTTTTGCATTTGTATTGAGCTGTATTTGTAAGGGTATGTAAGTTTCTATTTTTAGCGACTCGCACACGAATATATATGAGGATAATCGTTTTTTCCTTCCTTTCCGAGGAAGACCTCTGTGAGCCAAAGAAGAAAGTCCTCGAGTTCCTGGCGTTCGCTCGCAGTTTCTACGGGAAACTTCTACGACATTCAGCCAGGATCGCGCCGTCTGTCAACGTAACGCGCTGGCTCCTGTGGCGTCAGTTGATCTGTACGCCAGTGGAAGATGCTTTGCGGGCACAGCAGTTGTAAGTAACAACTCTGTAACAGGAAGCGGGTGCATAATGATACCAAGTGAAACATGGTACTTTTTTTCCTATTAAATAGTCCGAGAAGAACTATTTAAAGGGAAGAAAATGTCATCTTTCACTTGGTTTCATTATGCACCCGCTTCCTATTACAGAGTTGTTACTTAGAACAACGGTGCTCACTAAGCATCTTCAACTGGCGTTGTTTAGCATTCTATGTGAAGCGCAAGTTCGTCCGCTTCCTTCCCAGGGGTTGCGACTATGTCAGAACGCCGAGCTCTTACAGGCTGACTGAAAACAACAAAAAGAAATAGAGGGTAGACTTCAAAGCATCTATCGTTGACGTCTGCCCACTATCCATTCAGTCAAACACTCTAAAAAAGCCTGTGCGTCTACTTTCCCGCACAACACTCGGAGAGTCAATCACCGGCGTAACTTACGGAGGATGCTCAGCGAATGACGATGCCGAAACATATGTTGAGACCAAAAAACGCAGTCTGAGTTTTGACATTAAGCAGACGTCACGCTGCATTACAACGTCACAACTCAGACTGTTTTTTGGTCTAAACATATGTTTCGGCATCGTCATTCGCTGAGCTGTCCCTGTAACTTGCAGTGATTGGCTCTCCGAGTGTTGTGCGGAAAAGTAGACGCATGTTTGTGCTTTTTTTCGATTGTAGCCAATCAGAGCTCGGCGTCGTTCTGACGTCATCCCAACTCCTGCGGAAGAAGCAGACGACTTGCTCTCCGCCTGACGCCCATGTATCGAAAGTGGTCCCGAAGTGGCCACAAGTGACGTCCCGCAAGCCGGCGTTGTACGTTGATGGACGGCGCGATCCTGGCCGTGTGTCGTGGAAGTTTTCTTGCAGAACGTGCGAGCGAACGCGAGTGTCGTACGCCGTAAGCGCGGGGCCACAACTCGTGCATGCCGAAGCTTCCGATGGCTGTCGCGCTGGAGAACGAACTGCGGCGGAAGAGGCTTCCGCGCCACAGCCACCACCGCTTGCCGCGACACCACGTGGATTGCAACGGGAGACAGCGGGACGCTTTTGTGACGACCGCAGGCAGAACACGAGGGACAACGTTTGAGGACGCAGTAAGCGCGCAAGTCGGACGCGCGTTCCGGGCACAATAGCTTCGTGTAACGCAGAACGGACGTGTTCCCTGGCTACGTGATAGATGACGTCAGTATATCAGTGTGTACTCTCGTTGTGAGCGGTCACAAACGCCTGGGATGCAGTGCATCACACACAAACTCAGATATCTGAACCAGCTGATTAACCTTGAAGTATGCGCTAGTTGGTACACAGATATAAATTAACAAAAAAGCGCCAAAGCGAGGAGAAAATAAATGGTTACCGAGAGGACACAACGCTGAGTTCTGTCTGTTACAATATTACTTTTTCCTTCTCTTTGCGCTGTTTTGTTTTTGTGTCTGAACCAGACATAAATTCGACAGAATTTCTGTAACACTTCCTCCCACTAGCTGACCGCTATTAAATGAAGTTCACAAACCTGTTTCCTGACTACATATGGCGTGTTCGATGTGCACCCAAAATCCACAAACTCTAGAAGAAGAAACGTTTCTTTAAGTATTATTTTTTTCGGCGATGCACTTTTTGTACGCCGTAAGAACAAAACTAAGCCTTATTTGAAGTTGGGGCACAACTGGCTATCCTCTTGATGACGTGGCGGGGATACCCATAAGCTGCTGCTGGAGCGGATGCTTCGGTTAAGGGCCCGACTTCAAAGTTAGTGTGTCTCATGGAAGTATTTAGAAAAGCACTAGCAAACGCTGGAGGAGTAGAAGTTGTAGCCTGATGAGTACCTGCATACTTTGAAGATCAATGACAAAGACGGCTGCTTCTTGTCAATGTCGCGGTTCTGAGAGTTTCAGAAGCCCTAGTTTCAAAGTTCATACCAGGTACATCTCAAATTATGAATAAAGCATGCATCAACGCATACCTTAAAGAAAGAAAGAAACTAGAGATGTAAGGACTAGCTGCCTATCTGGGCATATCTTAATAGATATCGTTGAACAACGCCGTCAAAGTCACGGAGAGCACAAAATGTAAATGGTGTGTGTTAAGTATTGCAATATACTACACTGTAAGCACGAATAAAAGACAACGACGCACTGGCTTGGGCCAGTTCAATCTAAGGCTGGACCAAATGAACACACCACTTTGTGTCTGGTCTCCATCACTTATAATATTGTATAGAAATAACACACGGGCGACGAGGAAGCATTAACGAACTACGCTAGAAAAGCAGTAGACGAGGATAATAGCACCAGGAAGCACGGGAAGACACTTTCGTTCTGGATCTACAAATGCGCTATGGCCAAGCCCGAACGTTTTCTCGGAGAGAACCGATATGAATTGGACGATTATGTGGAAATACTGAAGCAGTATTTTATTGGAAATGCCACCACAAAGACGAAGAGGCGACCGATATTTTTGTAGAACTGCGGCAGGCGGAGATATTCGCTTCTCATGAAACTGCTGGCTCTAAACAGGTCTAGGGATATGGCGTATAACGCCAATATTGAGGTTCTAAATGGATATAACGCTTTTAAGCGTTGTATCGTTTTCGAGCGTCTGAAGTTTCACACTAGAGTTTGCCAACAAGCTGAATGTTTAAGCGACTTATTGCGTCACTCCAAAAATTAGCACACTCTTGCGGCTTCAAGACCGTACTCAACAACATGCCTGAATATCGGCTAGTCTGCGGAATCAATAACAACATCATGCAGACTAGACTTCTGGAAGATGTAGAGCTAACTTTTGATAAAGCAGCCAAGGTTGTCGTAGGCATGAAAGCCGGAAACAAAAGATTCCCAAGAAATCACCAGTCAAGCTGGGGCAACATCAACTGTCGACACAAATTGCACGTCTGCGCAAACTCCAACGAAGTCGCGATATCTCCGCTGAGGAAAGCCACACGGTTTGGTTTCATGCCAATATGCTAATATGACATGCCACAACTCCGAGAAAGTTGGTAAAATGGCTTCGGTCTGTAGAACAGAGTATTGCGTAGAGTCTAATGACACCAAACAGGGCAAGACCACCCTGCAGTACCACCAGAATTTACAAAAAAAAAAGAGGCCAAAGAGCGCTGGATTGTCAGTTCCAGTTCACTGCCTGAACGAGACAGATGATCAGGACAGTGACGATAAACCGCCGACGAACAACATGCGGAAATTGTACACAGCGCATGTTCCTCCAAATATGCTAATCTTCATTGTTCAAGGCGAACCCGTTGACATGATGGTTGATACTGGAATCGACGTCTCAGTAATGCAAGAGAGGCTTTTCCGAGAGACGTTCATAGAAGTGATGATTGTTTCATTTAATGTTTTGTCCCGAGAGGGTACTCTGGACTGCTGTCACATGTTCAGTAATCTGCTGAGGTCGTGGTAAAGTACAACTGTCGGGAAGTTATTCTGCCTTTGTTCATTGTTGGTGGGACCTCCCCAAGAGCATTCGGTGTGTGTGCAACGAATTTTCTTCCATAGCACAGGCGCCGCGGCGTTCATTTCTTCGAAGACGGCGCTGCCGTCGTAGACTCGCTTCTCCCCATCAACACGCACACATGCGCGCCTACACAATGCGCACTCTCGCAGGCATACGACATCTGTACACATGAGTGCGTACATCTAATACATGTGTGAATTTATCCCAGTCCACCACAAGAGACGCGGGTATTTTGTTTTATTATTGCTTATTTTTGGTTGCATACCGCGGGAGTTGGCAATTTAGAACTCTGTCTGTCTTTTGCCCAAACCCGTAGCGACGTTTCCTTTTCATTGCAACTTTGGCACGTGGTTTTGTTTGATGTTACTTGTCATTTTACTTCTTATTTTGTGTTCGATGCACATGTTTGGTTGCAAGAAAGAACGATGGATGGGATTCTTTTTTAACGAGCTGCCAATACCTGCAGATTTTTCAACTAAAAATAGCAGCAAAACAAAAAGGATGCTTACTGCTATCACTATCAAGTACCGTAGTCAAGCTGTGTAACAATGGCCAGCAAGCCTCCATGCCCCGCAATTTGTGAGCTATTCACACTGGGCGAAAATTGAGCAGACCTTAGCGGGCCTGGGAAATTTAGCGTCGCGGGCCCGGCAGGGTCGGGCCCGCTGTCGGAAAGGGATATAAGGATGCGTGCCGGAATTAATAGCGCGCGGGGATGGACTGTGCTCGGCCCGTGCAAACCTCTACTAGCGCCGCCGTCGCCAATGTCCTCCAGCAGCGTCTTGTGCAAGGAACTCGAACACCAAAGGAGCTGACAGCTCGTCTTCGCCTTGCAGGCGTCCGACGATAAATCTGAAGGCGCTAGTGCCAGGTCGTCAATGGGATGAGGGCCAACGAGACCCCAAACTCTATTCCCCCCCTCTAATAAGTATAAAACGGAGTAAAACTCACTTTATTATGTCGTATGAGAAATTCGTTTTAACGAGATACACTAGACATAAATTAGGGTTAAAACGTACATCCCACAACGACACGAAAGGAAGAAAACACACAAACAGCTATCGTGTTTCTTATTTTTTTCCTGCTTTTTACGCTGTACGTTTTAATCATCATGCCTTACCAACACTCCCAAGCCTCTATTTTATTAATGTCATCCCAATAGTTTAAGAATCCTGCGAAGTCTTTTGTGTCCTGTTCCACAGATCAATTTTTCCCTATAGCGTGCGATATATTTTGAGCTTTTCAACAATAAACGAAACGGAAGTGAAAGCATATCAACATATCAAAAATGTTCTATTAATGACCACACGAGGGTCACTGTTATTGCGCACGTGGCTGTCCTTCAGCGATAGTTGGAAATTTGAGGTGTATGCACACGTGCACTTTTCCCTAAGCTATAAAATAATGGAGGGGACATTTGCGACAAAATTTGTTAATATTACTTTTATTTCATAGTGAAAATACCGTAGGGGAAATTTAATTTACGGGGTAGCTGCATAAACGGGTCACCCAGCAATTGCCAGACAGTTTTAGCATAAAGAACCCAAGGGTTCCAGCTAAAGCGCCTGGACGTTTTATTCGAGAAAGAAGGTTGCCTCTTTTTTCGCCCTTTTAGTGTGACATAAAGCAATGAAGATGTGCAGGTTGTTTAATGAAAATATTTGTTTAATTGTTCTCTGTTCCCACACTCAGTTCAAAACTTTTAACCAAATATTATTTCAAAACTTGAGCTTGCACCTTGATTTTAACATTGTTTACATGCACGCGATCAACAGGTTTCCAAACTGAACGAGTTATTGCTTTATTTTTGGCCCAAGAGAAATTAAGAATATTTAACCTAAAAGTATTTGAACAAACGCGTTTGCACCTTGATTTTAGCGTCTAGACGCAAACGTGATCAACAGTGTATGTGCGGTTTTGCCTCAGGCTTAATGCTTTTACATTGAAGAAAATGTTGAACAACAATGACCGTAAAAACCGATACCAATAGGCGTCTGGTGAAACTGTCACAATCAACCAAGAGCCATTGTCGAGAAAATGGTTTATCGCCCGGCAACCATCATTGCCGGCTTGTTCTCCGACGGTTAGAAAAACACACTGCGCGGAAAACACAATAAGACGACGTTATGTTTACTTTTTATTGCATGCGATGCAACGTCGCTGCGAATGCGTTTAAACGAACCGTAAATGGCTACAGGAGGACATCCACCATTGAGAGTGTCTGGAAAAATCGACACCAAGTGCATTTTTCCTTTTTTTTTCTTTTTCTTTATTTCATCGAGAAACTCTCTTCATTCTTCAGCGGACCGGCTAGAGTAAAAAGAAAGAAAAGGAGCTCGCTGCAGCCTTTATGATGTTTGCGAGCCTACGAAGGGATTTCGTGCTTTCGATTGCCCTTTTTTAAGTAAAAAAGTGGCAGAAAAGTGAAAAGCATATAGCTGAGCGGAAATGGTTTTGAAATTAAGACGGCGGATTCGGCCATTGTTATATGATCTTGAAAACGAATATGTTTTAGTGTTGTATTTCTAAATTCACCTTTTTTGCCTGCTTGTGATCGCTTTCTTCGACAGAAATTGTCCGCTTTATAAAACAAAATTAGATGTCCGGCACCGGACGTTGTTGCGTTCCGGCTCTTCAAAATGTTAATTTTAGCATTATAAAGTCCTCTTGTATTAATTTTAATATTTACTTCTCACGAGGGTTTGCGAAATGCCACTGCAAATTGCCCGCAAAAACATTTTTCTTTACGATGTAAGTTTATACATTATTATTTTCATTCCTTACTTAACCAACTAGCCGGACCCATGTAGTAAATCGTAGCGCGATATGGTGAGGAACCGACTTTTGCAAGTTGTGTAAATCGTCTTAGAAACATTGCCTTACACGCCGTAGTTTTGAAGCAATTTGATCCCTACGGAAACTATGCTAGAGTGGCGTGTCCTGAAAACATTATTTTGCTATTCAAACAAATTTGAATGCTGTCACAGAATAGTAAAAAAACCTGGGAAAATAATCCTATCGCTTATCGGGAACTCAACAAAAGGACCAAGCAACAAGGCATGTAGTGTAACTAGTTGGTTGGTCATGTTAATAAGCTATTAAAGCAACAAAAAAAGACGGAGGAGCTGTGGAGGAGCACAAACACAGCGCTGACCTAAAATTAAAAAAATACTTGTGCACGTTTACTTGCTGTACCGTGCACAAGTAAATTTTTCAGGTGCAAGTCAGTGCTGTGTCTGTGTTCTCCCTCCAATAATCCTCCGTGTATTTTTTTATTTCGCGTTGTTTTAATACTTGTTTTTTTTTAAAATGACGAAGAGAGCTTACGAAGCCGTCGCATTTCTTGTATTCTGCCCCTTCAAGCCACTCACAAATCCCCACGAAGGTAGCCTTTTTTCCCACTCCCGCCTGTCATGTGCGTTTTTCTTTTTCCTTCTCTACATTTCCGTCTCCGGCGACCTGGCGAGCTGTCACTTACAACTTGTTGTCCATACACTCCCGCACTCTTCTGGCCTCAAACGGCAGACGGAAGTTATCAAACAAAAACAGGTTCCACCTTTTTTTATCTTTTCGGGCTGGTGTTGCGGCTTGGTTTGGAGTGCCATCATTGCGAAACCGATTTTTCCGGGTCGTCGAATGTGCCTTAAAGGGAAGTTGAAGAGGTCCTAGAACTCAAACAAACAATAAAAGTTGTAATGTAGATACCTTAAAAACTACGCGTCTTAAGTTTTATTTCTATCTTATTGGTAGGAGCCTCGTAATAGTTAATCAAAACTTCGACGTAGACCCGTCCGCTGTGGCGCACCGATGGAGTGAAACCTCGAAATGACAGACTAGCAAAAGTGACGTCATCAGCAGGGTTACATGACCCTTGCCACTAAGCTGACTCGGGGATTCCTTCAATGACATCACGACGCTCTGGACAGATAACAGGTGTCAGAGAGGATCGCCGCATGCCCGGCGTGTATCACTTCACGTATTTTTCCAAATAAATGCGGTTTACGTTTACTACTGCCCCAGATAAGTGCGATAACTGAAGTCACGAGACAAGTATAGCTCCCCTCCAAACTCAGATTTCTTGAGAAGTGATTCAGCTTCCATTTAAAAACGTTAGGTAAAGGGCAAGTCCGGTGGAAAACAACATCAAAATAAATCACTGCTATCGCTTCAGTGGCACGAAGTAAGATCACGGCCCAAATATTACGTCAGAGTGAAGCCGCGTACTCCGCTAGAACCGATTTTAAAGATTCGACTAGCTGCTCTTAGACGGGCGTCAGGCGGTTTAGCTTTGAGTCAAGGAACACTGGCGCAGCACCCTTCTGACGTCAAGTCGCGATGGAGCTGCAGTTGATTGGTTGTACCGCGTACCGCATCGCCATTTCGACGTCGCGTCGCGGCCTTACGACTCATGATGATCAGTGTTGTCATCCCTCTAGCAGACAGTTTCGGTTCTGCCGTAGACGCCCGAAACCGAAATCATCTCCGATACGGCCCATCGTACGGTATCGGAGGTGCAATAATGGTTCCCTAAAACTCCCTAATAGGGAGTTTAAGGGAACCGCCTTTGCGCATCCTACGAACTGTGCGTACTGCTCGCATACGAGTCTTCTGTGGTAGCGCATACGCAGTTCGTACCGGAGGGCCCATCGTACCGTATGGTATGCGCAAAAAACGGTTCACTCAAACTTTCGATTAGAGATGACTCCGATAACGATACCCGATACTCCGTCTCCACCTTTGCGCGTGCTTCGTGTCGTTATCCGGTATCGTTATCGGGGGCATCGGAGCTATCGGAACGGTGTACTCTCGCAGGTAAGACGGAGATTTATCCAGAAGATGTTGTCTGGGCTCGCAAATCAAACGACGGCGGGCGATCGGGAAGGGGAGGGAAATGGGGAAACAAAATCGAAATGTCGAAGATCGATTGAGTAGACAGGCGAACTGGTTTATTTGACAAGAAAAAAGAAACGTAGGAGACGGACGAAAAATTGGACGAGCGTTTTATGTTTCTCCTTTTTTTGTGTCCGTCGTCTACGGTTTATCTGAAATTCCGGTTGCATTTCCAGGGAGAGCTATTTCCTCGACAATAAATCAGTCTCCCGCCAGTCGTATCGGCGCAACGAATCCATCGTCGGCCTCCATCGTCTATCGCCCTCACTCGGAAATTCCTGATGGAGCTCCCACCACGAGGACACTGCAGGATCCGGTCCGAATCCGGGGTGAACGGCCCTCACGCAATTGTTCCGCTTCCTGAACCCCCGACCAGACTCTCGAGATTTGCACGTCGCCCTGCACGAGGTCTGCCTAATGCGACGCGGCGGCAGTGACGGAAGGAAACGGCTTCTCCCTTTGCTGTCTGGTTTTTTCGGGGGCTCAGGTGAGCTCTAATCTTGTGAAACTTGTGCCGGCTTTTCAATGATTCTTTTTTTACGAGAATTTGAAGTTGCGTAAGGGCTCACAGCCGTGTTAACGTTTTTTTATACCTTATTTTTGACGTTTATCGTACGCTCTCGCAGGATTTAATTTTTTGTTTGGTTTTAAGTTCGACTAACGCCGTGTGTGCTGTTCTTTTTTTTTTTTTTGCTCACGGGAGGGTGAGTTACGATACCCGGAGAAGAACTGAGTTACCGTATTTTCCAGGCTATAGTAGGCAGCTTATGTAATGGTCGCAAAAAAATAAACAGGTCAGAAAAAAATGTGTTTTTTTTGTTGGATAGTTTATTTGTGATGCCTCTTTCGCACCTAATAAATTTTTATACACAGCGCTCCTTAACAAATATGTCAACCCTCGTCAGAGTGAACGATCCTGAGAAAAAGTTCTAGTCCGCACGTCCATACTATAAAGCATAGACGTTCGGAATAGAATTTTTTTCTCAGGATCGTTCACTCTACGGGTCGTTCACTCTCATACTTAGTGTGCAACGCTGTCAAAGCTACCGGCGCGAGCATGGGGCTTGATCTCGTTGATCATATGCACGCGTTCTCGCGCAAACAAAACCATATTTGAAGCCACGCGCTCGCGCCAGTAGCGTTCACAGCGTTGCACACTAAGTATGAAACAAAGTATAGATAGTCCTGTTATTGTTTTTTTTGTGATAATTGGTTTTCTTAAAACAACAGACGAGCGTCTAATATCTCTAGCGGTTTTGCTAACACTGAAAACATCAATATGTGATTTGCGGCTAGGTTTTGTCCCTTTATATAAGGATATTTTTACGCGTATGAAGTAAATCTTGAGGTCACCAACACGATATAAGGTGGTAAAATGTGTGTCACCAATTCTCATAAATAAATCCGCAGTAACAACTTTTTGGATGTTGGCGAGAACTAAAGCAGACAGTCAGTTGAATGAGTTGAGAGCTGTGCTGCGAAAGGAACACGCCATATCATTTTCACGGCCTTTTTTTCCCTCTATTCTCTTTCCTACCTTTTCTCTTGTTAAGACCTTTGTTCGTATCCGCAACTTTCTTTTTTTCTCTCTCGAGTGTTGCTTCCTGTAACTTTACCTTGAAGTAAACAAAAACCACTCTCGAAAGTTATGTGTCGCCTCTTAAATATCTGAAAATTCCACCCACAAAAGAAACAAACATACGCCCTACTTTAGGAAAAGCAAACGAATTCTTTTATTTTTGATTGCGCCACACAAATGGCAAACAAGATCAGAAGAAATGTCTTGTCAAAATTTAAACAAGCAGAAACATTTTCGTACTCATTGTTTCGTCATCGTCCGGTCGCTGAACAGACGGTGCTTATAAATGACGTCAAGCATTTCGCATTACTTTTCTTCTACATTCAACCAGTAGAGGAGAGATCTAGTTACTTTTTACATATATTTCCCGCACTACTTTCACACGCAGTATGAGCATTTAAAGGGAGTTATTTATTTTTGCGATAGAAATAAATGTGGTTACTTTTTCTCTGCCGTCGCCCCGCACATGCAAGTGAAGGCGGGCAATAATACATCATGTGGAAGTACCTTTGACCTCCTGTTACGCCAGGGCCCGCTTAATCGAAGCTGGTTAACTTTAAACGCGGCAGATAGTTAACGGCATTTGTCCACGGGGATAAGTTTAGGTCACGTGACCGGCAGAGTAGTGAGGGTGGGGAAATATGATGGAGTCCCTCACCAGCGAGAGTCGCTCGATTTGGAACAAATATGTCGTAGTCGCACAAATCTATATTACGTTCTACAACAACGAATAGCGCAGGAGTCTTTCGCTTTGCCTTACCTCACTTACATCGCAAAGTATGAGCAATGATTTCGGCCCATTCTACGGCGATAGCTGTAAATGGGACTGTTCGCGGATTCCGCGCCGTCGACCGCGCTCCAAATCGACACGAATCATTTCCGGCACTCCGCCAAAAGATTCCGCATTGACCTCACGCCGCTGATGTCACGCCACGTATTACGTCACCTGTTACCTCGCGTCAGCTGATAGCATGATGGGACATGGACACGTCAGGTCACGTTGCACAGTGACGCCAGGCGACTTAATGACGTCAGGCCACGTGTCACGGGATGTCAGGACGTCACGTGACACTGTGACGCCATGTGGCGACAATACGTCGTCACGTGACACCATGAGAGCACGTGGAAAAATAAACATGAGACTGCTGATAACGAAAACAATTTAAAAAAACGAAAGACGGTTACAAATCTGAGTATTGCGAAATTAGAACGCAGCTCTTGAGGAGGAGGGGAGGGTACGGAGGGAGGGTATGCCGCTCCTCCTCATCCATACCCTCCCCTCTTCCTCCTCTTCCTCCTTGTACCCTTCTCCTTCACTCCTCCTCCTCCTCTCCTGCAGCCGCTGAATTTTTTCATGCGTGACATGACACGAATTTGTAACGTCATTTTCCGCGCTAAATTTAGCGAGGAAACTGAATTGGTGTTGAGGTTACGTGGAGTTAATTTTTTAAATAAATTTATCGAGAAAACTTAACCCGTTAAATATAGCGGGGAAATTTTCCCGCTAAATTTAGGGGGATCCATTTCCTTTAAATTTTGCGGGGAAATGCTTCCGTTGAATTCAGCTTGGACATTCTTCCTCTTTATTCAACGAAAAGATTATTCCACTAAATATACCGGCAAACTTTCCCCGTTAAGTTTAAAGGGGGAAACGTACTATAACACAACGCGCGCGTTTACGCCGACGCCGCTCAACCCGGAAACGGGCTCCTAAGAGCTGCGCTTTTAAAACAAAGACTTTTCGATAATTATGTCACGAAGGTTCTCGGGCGATAAAACTAATAAAGCTAGGTGGTTGTTAAGCCGGCGAAACAACGGGCGTGAGATTTGGTGGAGCTAGAACGTTTGAATCTTGATTGCGCGATCTTGGAAACGTTTTCACGAACCAGAAGGCACAGTGTTAGTGCGTGTTCAATAACATTGCATAAGACGTGCAGGGAGCCACACCAACGACAAAGAAGGGTTCATGCATACCGATGCAGTTTAGTCGTTTCCTCAATTTCTAATTTGAGCGCGCGATTTTTTAAGTGTTCATAAATTAACACAGGACGGTACATGTTTGTTTTGCTATGGAATTTTCGTCATGTGTGTTAGTCCGTTTAATACGCAACGCCTGTGCGGACTCTATCGTGAGCACTCTCACCTCTACCTTTCATTCAGTCCCTTTGTTCCGATATGACACCTTAGTTGCTCCGACGTCACAACTCAGCTGTCGCTTCGTTTCACCTTACGGGATGCGTGTTTACCAATTTTGCTTCGATCGTCTTTCGATTCTGGCTATTCCTAAGCCTAAAGGGACACGGCAATTGTCGATATGTCAATGTATTTCGGAATCTTAGTGAATCGTCTTGACTCGATCGGCCGGGCATTGATGGAGCGTAGAAGCATACCGCGTTCCTATGTCCACTGAAGCCGAAGTACGCGATTTTCATTTTATAAAGACGGCGGTTAGTACATTTCTCACAGGCTGGCCAGGCATGCTGCCAGTGTGCCGCCCGTCTTTCACTGCTCATTTTTTCTTCATTGTTTCTAGCACTGGATTTTGTCGTCCTCTTTCGCCTAGGAAAGAAAATTTCAACAAGGCTTGTCTTGACTTCATTAAGACAAACATTGAATAATTTGCTAAACACGGCTTGATTTGGTTTTACGTTCCATTATTTGTACCACGAGCAACAAAACGTGTTTTTAAGCTCAAATGTATGCCGCGCTGCGTCTCGAAAATCGGACCACATGGGCGCTCGGGTCCCCATGTTTCAAAACGTTTTTCATGAAAGCCATTTATATTCGCAACAACCAGTAGGTGACACGAGCTACCACCTCACAATAAAAAAGGAGCTATCTGCGACCCCACCTTTCTATAGGTGGCGCCACTCGTTTTCAAAAATGAAGGTTATAGTGAGGGTCGGACACGCGTCCTGGAAACACCAGTTGCTGAGCCTGCCTAGTGTGCAGGCTTTACTGGCTGACACGAATTACCCCTGCTTATACGAGGAAGCTATGGTGTTATACTTGCAGGTCACCTCTTTATTCTCACAACAAAAACGGTGTTTAGCGCAATATTTACGCCACGAGGCACGTAATAATTTAAGAGCGAAACCAAAACCAATTTTTGTCTTTGGACTTAATTTCTGGGTATAAATGTTAATATCGATATCTCTCCTAACTCAAGATGTGTCTCACGGCGTTAATCTTGAGATAAAGATTTTTTTGCTTAAGCTTTATTTTGTAACATACATGTCCGATCCAGATTCATATTATTTTTGAGAGTTCGGTGTCCCTTTAAAGACAGGGTTTTTAATACACCTGATAGGTAACGGTGGTGGGCATGGGTGCACGACCATGATGCAACATGTAAAATTATTCGTCGCTTTTTTCGTTCAAGTTAGTAAACGTGATGACCCATGTTTTAATTGGAACAACGTACTTGTCGTGCTACCATGCCCTGAAGCGTGTTTTGAGTTCTTCTGTAGGTTTTGTTTGAGGCTAGCTGTGTGGGATATTAAAATAAACCCCAGTCCCATAAGCGAATAACAAGTTAAACAGTCTAAATAAATGTTCCATATGTTGAAAGACTCCGATGCACACTCCTTAAAGTTCGAGGACGGTCACATTAGTGGGCTTGCCTTTTTTGGCAAACTAAACCCCAGCCATGAGTCACTCAATATTTATGTAACAAATCTTATTCAAAGAGTAACGATTGTAGAATCGAGAGCCGCCGCATTTGATGAAATGCAGCGTGAGCTGGTTGCGGCACACCAAATAAATGAACAAATTGAGGACAACCTTAACTGAAACTCAAGACTAGGCGATATGGAAGATAGGTCGCAAAAATATGACTTTTTTTTTTTTTCACGGCATCAAAGGCAGCGTTCAAGAATCGTGGTCTCGGTCGGAAGATAGGGTTACATATGTCCTGTCATACACTTTGAACTAAGTAATTAAATTGCCATAATATTTTTTATTTGTTTACTCTCCTCTATGATGCACATTGTACCTTGATGGCAAATAAATAAATAACAAATTAAACAAAATAATAAATAAAGAAATGTTATACTATTTAAAAAAAACGTTTATATTTTTGTGTTTTTGCTGCCTTTTCTCGTTCAGATAATTGCCACGGGAAATAATAAACTGCGCGCCTTTTGGCTGTTTGGGGCATTTCAGATATTAATTGCTTTAGCATTATTCTTAGCACAAGAATAACAGATTCAATCAAAAGTCTACAAAATATCGCTACGGGTGATGAGTTCAGAAAAGGTTCACAAAACGTATAACTGCAACCCGAGTCAAACGGCGGAAGTGTGTGTATTTTCGTAAGGCAACGCGTGACGCATAGGATATTATATTATATTCAAATTTTATGTGTATCTTGATAACAATGTCAGAGTTTTTCAAACGCTAAAACAAAATGAGACCGTTCTATAAGGACAATTATGGCTAAATGGCGTATTTTTGTGACTGCGGCGTTTGTTGGGGCCTACATTACAGCGATATGCATTAATAATAAGAATACAATTAAGATACTGCATTATGTAGTTTATCAAATTATCAGAACTGGTGAAAATGTCAGTGTGTTTTATTAACACGTTATAAAATGAAATAGTCCAAAATGAAAAAAAAGACATTCTAGTTAGTCTGAGAAATTTATATAAAATGAGAGTAATTGTCGATAAAGCATGTCGTGTTTCAAAGTCGCGACTTTTAACAATCCGTAAAACTTCCAAATTCGCCGCGAATCCTTCCAAACGAAATGCCCGAAATAAAAAAAAATCGTTCTTTTTTAATTACAAAAGTTCCCAGAACCTTCGTTTTTTTTTAATTTTTACCCGTCATCGTTTTGCTCATTTTAGTTTTTTCAGTGCGTAGAAACGCCTCTCCGTTTTGCACGTCTGCTCACTGCAAAACATTTCGTTGGATTTAGGAAAACGGTGAAGCAATGGCGAGTTTTAGTATTGCGTATACGAGCAAGCGCAAACAGTGTGCGCTTGAGTTAGCGTTGCGTGGTACACACAGCGCGTGTGCGGAGCCTAAAATTGCGATTTTGGATTGGTGCATGGCGACGGCGCGCGCATGATCAACGCGGAGCACGCAACTCTAACGCAAACGCACAGTGCTCGCATTAGCTTCTAGACTCAATACTAAAACTATCTGACAAGGTAGTCGGATAGCCACTGTAAAACTATATTGAACTGTGAAGAGCGTAGTTTGCGTTTAGAAATCACTGTTCGCGAGTCATAATCGCGAGCAGTTTCGTCGCGCGCGCTGAGCCGGTGATTTCGGAGACACTCACTAGAGCGCTTCTCGTCTGCGCCGCGAGAGGGCGAGCAACAAGCTGCAGTCGCGAATCGCGTATCCAGCTCTCATCAAACTTGGCTAGGCACTTGCACGTATCTAGCAGTGAAGGGCGGTTTATTTTTTACCGCTGTTAAAGCTGACTTCGAGCAAACGGGCCCAGACTGAGAGCGTATTTAAACTATTCTAAAAACTGCCGACTCCCGTAAATAATTTATGTCCTTGATTACGAAAAAAGTGGAATGAGAGTTTATCACCAGCCTAATTTGGAACGTCAATGCTTCTTTACACTTTGTTTATTTCTTGGTCGCTCCCGCCGTCAGGACATCAGAAAGTTCCAGACTCGCACCGGAAGTGATATTTCCTTCGTCCATGGATTGTTCGCTTCATTAACGCCCCGCCATGAGCACATCACGAAGAGACTTTAAAACAACCTCGCGCGTGCGTTTTTCGTGGTTTATTTCCGATAGTCATATAGATCATTATTTTAAATGGAGTCACACTAATGAAAGGCTGGGTTACAAATCCTTCAAGAGGCACAACATGCTTTTCTACTAGCTGTGAGCGAAACACTTTGAAGCGTGCACCTGCCCAAGTTTTTATTACTTTGTTTTCGATAAATCAAAATAAAAAATAGGCATGGCATTTAAAAAATCATTTTCAAATTCGTTGTATGAAGGTTCATACAAACCGAAGCTAGTGTCTCCACTGCACAAAGGTCGCTGCGGCGAACCTGCTAAGATGTGACTTCATAGGAGCCGTGGAAGCTCGTGCTTTGTCGCTTCAAAGGTAGAAATAGCCGAATCCTAATAATTCATGGAGCGAATCACATGCATGTATTTCGACTACCACAAACGCCTGGTTCTGAAGGTCACTTAATAATAATAATGATTTATGGAATTGAATCGTGACCAGATCAGGTGACCGCTTATTATGGCTGCAAGTTGAGAAAATAAGCACTGCTCGTTTTTTTCTTTTTTTCTCTTTTTTGTGATTTTTATTACACGAAAAGGAACACTAACGCGTGTCTCGCAGTGTATAAAAATTAGCGACTGATTTTAGGTGGTGCTTATTGAAAGTAGAAAAATTCTTGCACCGCCCTTTTTAACGTGCGTCCGACGGTAATGATTACACAAACTCACGCATCTACGATGTTCATCCGCAGCTAGAAACTGGCAGGGGCGCAGTTGGGACGCAAATGCGATCCATTTGGATAAAGACGTAAAAATGTACGTTAGGGGTTGAAAGTGTCATACTACAGAGCCCGGAACGGCGTCTCCAACTGCTGTGTTTAGCGTCCCATTTCGGCCATACATAAAAACGTGACCACCCCAAAGTGACAAGGAAGGACGTCACTGATGCCGGAGTGTTACGCTGTCGGAGGTCGCGATGTGGCGGTCGGCGTTAGCGGTATCGATAAAGACAAAGTACTACCGAACGCGGGCCTCGCTGTAGTCCCAGCGTCTCAACTAACGCCCACCGAAACCTCTGTGGGCTGTGAAGCTGGAGAACGGCCTGCAACGGAGACGGGCGTCTACCGCATCCACCACCGCGGCTTGTTACACTGCCAGCAAAGCGGTCGGCGACGACATGACACCTTTATGACGTGTTATAGAAACTCGGAGACGTGTTGCAGGCGCCAAAGTCCCAATAAGTGGGTGAATAGCGTTCAAAGCGTGTAAAACTTTGATTATTTTAATACATGTTTACATCGGGGCAAGTGGTGGGAAGAACGAGGAGAGGTTGTGGCTACACCTCCTAGATCACAAGGCTGTAGTCCAAAATCGCCAACGCCACGTACTGGAGGCCAGCCTGGGGCACACATTGGGCACTAGTGCTCGGGTCCGAGCTAACCTACTGTACGTGACGTGAGACAAGTACGCACTACGGCCTTATCATCTTGGATGTCTCCGCCCTATCCACAAGAGCAGATCTTTACAAGGCGGTTTAGGTGCTTAATTTTGTTTCGTTGTTTAGGATTAAAAAAAAAAATTATAACAGCACATGGTTAAAAAAAAGAACACGGACACGTCAGGACATCACAAACACATTAAACATTACCTTTAAAAAAATAAAAAACTCAAATTTTTGAAGGTTTACGCCTGACGCGCACCGCGCTGTGACAGGGCGACACCCACTAAGACGCAGAAATCGTGGGACCGTGAGACAAGTTCACTCTTCACCTTTACCGCGCAATAAAAAGGAAGCGACGCAATTCCGGGCTTTAAGTAAGACGGCGCGTTTTCAGTATCTCCGGGAAACCGTTCCGGCTCGTGTTCCGCCACTGAGCAAGAAAACCATGTCAAAAAATTCGAAATTCGATTTCACGGGTTGGTGACGCTAGCTGCAGCCTTCATATAAAACGAGGTAAAAATATTCCTTTGCTGCTCGAGTGAAGGAACCATTCACTGGACGCCATGTTTGAGTGCTAAAAAAATCTCACATATATAGGCTCCGGAGAACGGGAATCTTGATGGTATAGAATTTTCGTTACACAAGCATCGTGGAAGCTCGCCGTGAGCACGTGCTCAGCAGCTACAAATTCAGGGGTGGCGAAACTTTCTTCCTAGCCTAAGTTTCGACATCCGACGTAGAGCTCCAGTCGGTATTCCGAATGTGTCCCATCTTTAAAAACTATACTACGTGCACCAAGTAGTGAGGATCATGCACCTTCACACGATCACCCTAAAATTACCATCTGCGTGGGTCCCTTCGCAATCGGCGAATGAAGCCGCGCGCTTGGCCCAACCCGAAATCTCTGTCAACCTTCTCTGTACTCGCCAATTATCTGTCTAACAAGAACGTTCGATCGAAGAACCTTACTGCTCTAATACACAAAGAGATCATTGCGACAGCCACCGGCTGCGATGTCAAAATGAGCACCCATAGTGTACAAAAGTGATTCGTAGAAGCCGTTTCTACGGTGGGGTTGATCTTACATTGAGGAGAGGTATACGCTTTTGCAGAAAAAGTATAAAACGAAGACATTAATTTTCATATCCCAAGCAATTTTGCTTTCATCCAAGCAAATCCAGCAGAACCGCCTCAGGCCACTTCGACGAATGAGAATTTTATATTTTGAGACTGTAGATAATTTAATCTGTGTTCGGTCAATTTTTCAGGCACGTCCGTCCCAGTGTGCTTCATCCATCAGCCCATCACACGCTGTAGGACTTCGATACGCACATGAATCCGTTAAAGATGGCTACTGTTTTTGAAAAACGACAGATTCGTATAAACAAAAAAGTAACCCGCAAAGTTTGAGCTTCAAAGTAAACATATTCGGCAGAAATATGCCTTGTTTAATGAGAATTAAAGCTAAACATATATATATAGCTCCAACCAACTCTTGAAAGGCAATCCTACCTTTTCAAAAGAGCTCGGTTGCTTCTTCAAGGGTAACGAAAGCACGCGGAGTAGCACCTGCTTCTAAGCTCGTTGACTTCAAAAGGAAAAACAACGAAAATTAAGAAAATTAAAAAAATAACATGTTAGAGCCTTTTTTTTTTTTTATTTGATGGAGACGTTTAATTTTTTCCCGCTCTCGTCACGTCACGGAGGTCACGTGCGTACACAGATTGCAAGGCGCCCAGGTACCTGTTTAGGTTTCCTGGATTGTGCGGGCTTTGCCATGACTCCACGAAAAAACTTCTTCGGCTATTTGGCTTTGCGTCAATCAGGTATACGGGTTTCCGAAGTCCACGCGATGGTCAAGGGCATCGCAGTGTTCGACGATGGCGCTGCGCTCACTGTCGAACTTCAGCACGTTGGTCTTGTGTTAACGGATTCGCTCGGGAAAATTCTTTGTCTCGCAAATGTCGGTTCCGGGGCACTCTGGGCATGGAATCGTGTAAACCAAGTGCCCCGCGTTTTTTCTTTTAGAAGGCGATCTTCGGATCTTGCCATGAACCTTTCCAGTGTAGGCACGGGATTGTGGGCTACCAAAATTCCTTCTTTCAGTCCCAGATGGTTTCAAAAGTCAGGTTTCCTTTCAAGATTTATTTGAAGCTATATTTTTGGACTTTACTTTTGAGCTTGCATACCGCGTTTCTTTTGAGTCCCAGTAACCAGTAACGTACTTAGTTAATTTTTTAACAAGTAAGAAGTAACGCAATTTGTAGTTACTTTTTTAGGGACGTGCATTTCTGGACGAGATGGAAGCATATGTAAACCCTTGTAAACTGTCCTTGCGCTGATCACATATTTTGCGTCCTGCATGCTCGAAAGCATGTTTGTTCAATGGGATTCTTTTAAACCTAATTATTTTAGGATGCGGCCATTCCCGGTTTTAATAATTATCATGGTTTCACGCCCTCTTGTTACTTATAATTAGAATTTGTGTGTGTATGGGGGGGGGGGTAGATTAGGGTTTTTTTTTCGTGGTTTATCTTGTCCCGCGCATTGGGTGTTTTTCGATCTACAGTTTTGGTGTCGAGTTGAAAGATTGCTGTTCTGTGAGCTTAGGTTGAAGACAATTAGGCAGAGGTAGGGGACTCCTCACCCTCCGGAGTACCTATGAGTGAACCGAATACTTGTGAAACGTCACCATACCGATACAAGAGGAAAAGAAGATAACAGGCGTGGTTCCGATGAAAGCATATAGCCACCTCGAGGGTAGTTGAATGGGGCTATTTACTGGGTCATCACGAAATAACGGTACAAATAAAAATATCTTTCCGTGAACCTTTAGGTTTTCTTTATTAAGAACAGCACACCCTCGTTTCTGTTTTTCTTTTTCTTCTATCCTTACAGGACCGGCTTGTGGTTTACTTTTCGGGGTTTCTTTGTATGTAAAGAAAACAACATGGAACAATAGTTACAGATAGGTTTTCGTTTGTTTATTTTTTTATTTACCGCTAAATTTTGATCATGTACTCCAAGCCGAATTGATAGGAATCAGAGACAAATAATATTCTGAAAAGCGCCGAATTGGAAACGTCATTGATTGGGAAAAAGCCAGGCTTCGGGGAGAGAAATGCCTAAATTCAGTTTTATTTCGTGATAACCGGGAACACAGCCCAACGGAATGGTCCTTCAGCCTGCCTTTTTCTTCGCGGTTCACACTTCCTTGTCTTATTCGTACCCCGGCGGTTTGCAATGATTGGAATCATGCGCTCGTTAAACTGGACGTTGGGGAATCCCAAGTTTCCGCCACATATTCTCCGATAAATGCCGATTTGTCATCCACCACCAAATATTTACGCACAAAAATAACAGGACATTAAAAAAAATGATCGCCGAAATATTAACTCCAGAGTTTTATAGAATAAAACAATAAACGCCCAAAAACATAGAATTATGGTCGTAGAGCGCCACGCAGTTGCATTGTCGAAGTTTCACTCGTTGTTAGTTACAACAATTGAAAGAGCAGCATCCAAATCTTTAAGAAATGCAGGCATCGAACTTCTCAAAACTTTAATATAGATGAGTAGGTACGACATCAGCCTAAAAAAAAAAAAATGCCGCGGACATAGGCGAATTTTGCTATCCTTGACACGGGCAACCGTTATATATGATGATCAAAACCCACATCCAAGAACCAATTCCCACAGCCGAATCGGCGCCCTTCTCAAGGCACGGCTCACTTTATTGCGTTCTCTTGAATTTTCGGATCGACGATCGGCGTATCCCCTTCCCCAAACTAAGCAAAAATAAAAAGTTTCGGTTGATTTTATTCAATTAAAGCATGAACGCCTTTTCTTTTAACGGAACACTAATTTTGTACCTTCGTCCTTCCGTGCGTTTCTCCACTTAACCCACACAATAATTAAGTTTCCCCGATAAATAGAGCAAGGAAAATCAGGAAACGTGACATATACACCATTTCAGTCGCCATTCCACCTTAAGCGGGAAAATCGACGTCACGTGATCTAAAAACATAATCCGTTTCCCCACTATATTTAGCGGAACGCTGATGAAAATATAGGATCATTACTTCTAAAACCACTGTATAATATCATATAAGCAAGACATATTATGTGTCTGCAAGACATATAATATGTCTTGCAGAAATTGAAACAGTCGCCCCTTAAATTCTGCGTTTCATGTATTATACAACATTAAACAAGATTTTAAAACTTTTCTCCTTTTTTTATGGGGGGGGGGTCGCAAATGGCTTGCTTGCAGGTAAATGGTAGGGGGGTTGAGATCATAAAAGACATTGAATGATAAAATTTCGCCTTCGCCAATATCTTTACTGCATTTTGCGGAAAGGCACACCGCTGCGAGTCTGTGAGTGAATGCTGTCAAGGCAAAAACATGCAGCTTTAAGTTCCTTTTTATGGTTCCTGGTAATTTGCGAATGTGTCTGACGCATCACAAGGCAATCAACGAGCTGGGTTTAAAAGAAACAAAAACGATCTATCAATCACTGGACCGTTGTGTGGAACTTCTTTGTTTAACGCAATCTTTTTTTCAAAACACAGTAGGGAAGGAGAATAAACTTCCTTTTTTTTATTAGCGACGCCCTACTGGAGCACTTTTTTCCCCAACTGCAGTTCCGTGCAATGCATTGTTAAGATTTGCTTTGTCGTTTTTTGTTAAATGAATTTACCGCATTGTCGTTCATATAAAATACTGGCAGTAAATACGAACATCTATATCAATATATATGAGTCTTTTCATCATGAATCCCGCCAGCTACAACTTACCACAAATAAGCTTGCCAAGTGGGCGGATGAAAATGGTTTTACGTTTTCTCCCGAGAAAAGCGTCTGCTTCCCATTCCCTTTACGCTGTGGTCTGTCACCAGATCCATCCCTGAAACTGCAAAGAACCTGCATCCCTGTCGGGAAAGAGCACAAGTTCTTAGGTGTCACCTATGACAAAAAGCTCAATTTTATTTCGTGCCTAAAGTCACTCAAAGAAAAATGTATCATAACCGCAAATATTCTAAAAGTCTTAGCCCATAAAACCTCGGGATCTGACAGAAAATGCCTTCTACGTCTGTACAATGCTCTTGTTCGATCCCGTCTTGACTATGGGGCTTCAGTTTACGGTTTTGCATGACCGTCCGCCCTCAAGAACTTGGATTCATTCCATCACCTTGGACTGCGACTCGCAACAGGTGCTTTTCGGACGTCTCCTGTCCATAGCCTGTATGCTGAAATAAATGAGATGCCACTCGAGAAAAGACGCCAGTATCTAAGCTTAACATATTACTACAAGTTGCTTGCTAACCGTAATCATCCGACCTACCACTCCCTGCAAAAATCCAGATTTTGCCGCCTCTTTGAGAATAAGCCAAGCATCGTAAGACGCTTGAGTTTCCGAGTACAGCAATTTTGTTCCTCACTTGATCTTTGTTTGGACGAAGTTAATCTTATGCAGAAAGTAGACTGTATTGCCCCCTGGGACATAGTGCCATTTGCTTGTGACTGGGCTCTCACAAGGTTTAATCAACATAGCGTCTCTACCCTTATCATTCAGCAGGAATTTTCTGAGCTTGAGAAGAAGTGTGAAGGCTACACACATTTTTACAACGATGGTGCAAAGACGTCGTCATTTGTTGGACGCGCCTCGCAGTCTGATTGTTTTATTAAAGTGAAACGCCTACATACTAACTCCAGCATTTTTACAGCGGAAGTTTATGCAATATCTATGGCCATAGAATATAGTCTCCGGGAGAAAATACAGCAGGCTGTCATATTTGTAGACTCTCAGAGTACTGTTATTGAAATATGCTGTTTGAGAATTACTATGAATATGCTGGTGCGGCAACTTCAAAATAAGCTTAATAAAGCTGTACCTGGAGGCCTTGATATAAAATTTTGTTGGGTGCCCAGTCATATGGGAATAGAAGGTAATGAGGAAGCAGACAGACTCTCTACATCCTGAGGTAATCTTTCCCCATCTCACGCCTTTTTGCCTCACCAAGACATTAAACCGCTAACAAAGTCATCCCTTGTTCGTTTATGGCTGTCTGAGTGGAACATGGACTGCAAGAATAAACTTCATATTACAAAGCCGGCCTTTGGTCTCTCGGAGAGCTCTCCTCACAGGAACCTATTTCATAAAGTATTGTTATGTCGTCTTCGAATCGGTCATTCTTACAATTCGCAAAAATATCTTGTTAGTTGGGAGGACCCACCGGTGTGTGAACATTGTGGGGATACGCTTACCATCATGCATATCTTGTGGCTCTGTCCAGCTTTGGACAATGAACGTCGTACTCACTTACCTGAATTGTTTCACTTCCAAATCCCATTCCATCCTGCTTTAACTGGGAGAGTATCCCCTCATCCCATTTGACAGTGCGTTGTCTTTTATTACTAGCACAGGTTTTATTATTCAGATGTCCTGCATAGCTAATTATTATTTCGTAGCACATTAACAATACCAGGTTGTTTTCTTTAATTTTGTTTGGCGCTGTTGCTCCATAAACCCCCAAACAACAACAAACATCACGACGAATCAAGCAAGAAAAAATGATGGGTCTTTAAAAAGCCCTGAACAAGATATATATTCATGAAAAATGTGTGTGACTAGAAGAAAACTGAAAATTATAAAACATTTTTTATGTCTTATGCAAAAAAAATTGGAAAAAACAATCACGAAAAAGAAAAACAAATTATTCTTGAGTTTTGGGCTTCGAAAAGGCAAAAGGTAGGTCTTGCGAATTTTGCAGCTTTCACGTTTGACACAATTAGGTGTCAGAAAGTTACCATTTCTTATTAATTATAAATTTTTCACTGATTGACATCTTTGTATGGAAGGGTGAATGTTCTCCTTTTTTAATATTGCTATATTATAAAAGTTATAAAATCTTTACCTCAGACATTAATGGGGTCAAGTTTGAATCAACCTAGCGTTCGATGTACAATTGTTCAAGGATACTAGAGTGAATAGTGAATAGTTAAAGCCAAGAATTCACCTGAGAGGCTTCGTCTGCGCAGCGCAGGTTCCATATTCACGAAATTGTGGACATCTGAGGGCCTACGAAGACAGCTGCACGTTGGCAGTCCGTTCGGTGCAGACACGACCACGCAAGTGGTCGAGCTCCTCCCCTCGCCAACCCCTTTGTTCACGTGACCTGTCCGGTAACTAATAAGCGTCGAGCACGTCACTCATTCTCTCCCACTTGTCGACCAATCACCGTCGAGCCTCGTGGCCACGCTTTTATCCAGGCTTGACGAAATACCCAACCCCTAGCGAAATTACGTTTCGCGTTAAAATCGCGGAATGGTGTGCCGATACTCGAAGTGCATTTTGTTCAGAGGCTATAGTTGAAGGGGGTAAAATACAGAAGAAAATGAATGAATTTTGCATTACTCAACAATTAAAAAAAGGGTGTTAAACTTCTTGGTTAATATTTCGGGCTTGTGGAATATTGCGCCATTTTAGAAAGCGTAAGCTTTGAACTCGGCAGGGGTTTCGGAAGCGGACGCGTGCTCACGCAACTTACAGCAGTTCGAGCTTCGCCCTAACTCTCGAATCTCTCCCTGCTTTTTTGCGCTAGTTGCCTTTTCTGATGTTCACAATAAAGCAACATTAAACATTGCCTTAAGAAATGTAATTCTGAAAACCTCTTTATTTTTGCGGCCCCTATTTTTCGCGCAACGGTCAGTGCGGACATAATAGCGGCCAAAAAACTCCGCGAATTCAAAACGCCTGCATTGAAACTCTTAAGGACCGGAATTCTCGCGTGCCCTTAAAATTCGCGAATATTTCAATTCGCGAATTTCGCGAAAATTAGGCGCTCGTGAACATTAAGGGTTTTACAGTATATATGTTACTTTTGTGACCCTTAAATTGCTGCTGCCCTTGTACCTGTAATATCTGAATAATGTACCAGTGGGTGGCATAAAATAGAGCGCGAAACTCCCAAAGAAAATTCCCATCCCCCCCCCTACATACCACTCTCTTATGATAAAAGCAAAACAAAAAAAAAACTTATAAATTGGATAAGTAAATTGGAAACATGTGTCACTTCCCGTCTCCTCGCATGGGTACGATGACCACTCAATCATAGAACCAGATATTCTTTCGTTACTGCCAGTATATAACCACTGTATAGTGGTTATATACTCTCCCGTACCGAGCGAGTACTCGCGCGCGGCCGTACGGACAAACACAGATACATGCATGCACATTCACACACATGCACACACACACAAAGACACACACACGCGTACACACACACGCACACAGACACGCAACAAGTACAGGAAAGACGCGATTTTTTCCGGTCGAGCTTAAATGTACTTTAAAAAAAATGTGACCCTATCTTCCTCACGCATTTTCACCCAATTGTTTCGTTCCTTTCAGGCAACCATTCACAGATCACCAATGTGTGACTTAATATACCTGTGTGTCGGTCAGCTGGCGAAAATAAATTTGAAGATAAAGAGCAAAGTAGACAAAGAAGAAATAAACTTGGTGTACGGTGGTCCCCAACGTCAGCCGTTCAGTATTAATCCGCCAAAAGTCAACGAGGGGTGCTGGAAAATTGGGGCAGGCATAGGAAGCAGATAAAAAAATCCCAGAATCCCCAGATTTGAGCGAAAACGGACGAGATGGCAGGGATTGGAACAGCCAATTTGGAAGTGCGCCAACTGCCGCAGCAGGCTCTCTGCAGAAGTCGTTGGCCCATTTTCAATTCGCTGAACGGATTTTCTTGACTCTGTCCTTCCCCTACAACTGGAGGCCCCCCTATGTCGTCACTGATGCGTCATTCACGGTTTATTTTTTTTCTCGCAAATATATAAACCAGAGGTGTATGACTACCTCTTCGAGTCGATGTGTATTCCTATCCTTCATGGTGCTCAAGAAATTGACGTCATACAGGCCCCTGTATGAAGTGTTAAATCTAGGAATATGACGCCACGCTATTCAATTCCAAGCAGGTTGCCCACACCGGAAATATTAAAAAACACGGGAGCGATTATTTGGCTGTTTACCTCAGTTTAATTACTACTTCATGGGCGTTATAAAGGTCGCTTATTGCATTCGCGATAGAATGAAAGACACCATCCAAGGAAGAACATGCCGTAGATTATTCATTTATGTTAACGGTATATGATCATCAACCGAACGCGCTGCTCACAGGAATGAAAGCGCATCTCACTGTAGTACAAATTACAGTGCGCAATTAATTAGATAAAAGCTACCCATATTACTCGGTGGATATTGCATAGATAGCATTGCCATTCATAGTTAAGAGAGTGAATCACCGTACCTACTCATTGTAGAGTATGCATTATTTTACGTAAACTGTTTACCTAATGTGTTATTTTTTCCCAATGTATATGTTACTTCGATTGTTTTTTGCATCGCCATTGCCCTCTTACGAGCACACAGAAACCGGACCTCGTCAAGCCAACAACGATTGGCATTTTGTCCGTTGCTCCGGCATCTGCATTTTATGATGAAACCAATTATTTGGTTTGATAACTACGTTTCGGACTCTTAGAAGAGCCGAAGAAACGTCCGGAAAAGCATTTTCCTACGCGTAATTTAATATTTTACAAATATTTTTTTCTTTTTTTTTCTTCACTGAAATGGAGGAAAGATCACTTGAGGTATAATTACTGCAATTCGCAAATAGCTTGGAGAATTGGGTTTGAGGCAGATAATAGACAATCACAGCTCAGAAAGCGCAGGACGTAGCAAGTCCATGTGATTATTTATTGCTGGGCTGCCAATCAGATCGCGGTATTATACTCGCGGACAACTTTCTGTGGCTATGCACTCAAAGCTATGGGCACGCTGGCGATCGGGTGTCTTGAACGCCGATTAAAACATGTGCACGCGCACGCTTCACTTCCTCTTCCCTTGCATCACGATGCAAGAAGCGTGAACAGCCTAAACCGAGCGTTCCTTAAACCTGTCGGTGGCAACAGTGGCTAGTATGCAACAGTTTCATGACAAAGAACGGATGACACGAGTCGTCTTGCAAAGCTTAACGGCCAATCTTTTTCTTCGTCCCTTTTTTTTCTTTTTTCAAATACTGAACATAATATAAACGCATTTTTAAAGTATGAATTGCTTTTTAACGCTACACCAATCCCAAAATTTTGTCCATTCGTCGGTCCGTCCATCTGCGCATTTCCCACTAAATTTAGCGGGGAAATTGATATCACGGGACCTATACACAGTTCAGTTCTTCAGCTAAATTTAGCGGGAAAATTGATGTCACGTGAACGGACGTCACAGGACATGCAAAGCCATTCAGTTTCCCCACTACATTTAGCTGGAAAATATACGTCACACGATATACACCGATTCCCACACTAGTTCCCAATGTTGCATTTCATGCATTATAAGAACTTTGAAGGTAAATGTCGGTTTCAATGTTTTTACAAATCTTGCTGTACATGTATGGACGGAACCCTAACGTGCCTTTTATTCTGTACTCAATTTTGTCATAAGTCAAAAATGTAAGTGGCGGTACGTTTAGATGGGGCCAATCACAAGGCGCCGAAAGCGCAACGTCACGGCGCTCGTCCACAATCTCGAAAAAAAGAAAGAAAAAGTGCATCCTCTTCCACACCCTAAAACTTCAGTTCAACGTACAGCGCACAGATATCGAACTGAGGGCCCCGATTTTCACGAGGGGCTTGATAGCAGCGCGATATAACTTATTAAACAGCTAAACTACGTAACAAAGACTAGAGAAAAATAAAACAAAGTAAAAAAACCACTGATCTTTTGCAGTAAAACAAAAAAAAACGATTATTTTTTTATATTTTTTTAGTCAGTAACACGTACATTAGCTGGTGTAATAAGTGTGTGGGCAACCTGAGGAACGAAATCGTTGGATTGGGTGAGCCGCCTGGTTCAAATCGTTCATAGTCATTTCCACCGCGAGGGGGCCGTCGCAGCGTATGCGGGGGCTCTTGGGATCGCGGCGCGAGAGATAACGGTCACTAGGGCTGTGTTCCAAATCTTACTCAAATGGATTGGAGCAACTCCGGCGGGTCGTCTCACATGACAACACATATTGAAACACGCTGGACGCGTATAGGTTTTCGAACGCCAAACTACACAACCCTTACACTGGAGTAAGATAGAGTACTTTTTTTGTTAACATGGCCTAAATGCCCACGTGTTGAACCAGTGCGTTGCGTGACGGAACAAACAAGGGCCTTGTTTGTTCCTCTGACGGCCTCACTTCAATTTTATATGGCACACTGGTTAGTTATTTATTAAAACTGTATTGCTTTTATTTTCCTTGATACGTCTGTGCGAACCACAGCAGATGGTGACATTAATATTCGGTGTATCTTACACCAATAAATGTAGGACATTCTCTGATTAAGTAAAACAGCATCGGTCATCGCTCTCATCCTGGGTGTGTCACACACTGGAGACAAATAGCGGCGTAAGCTGCCAAACTCCGCTGGCAGATTACGTAGGTAGTCTCTACGGTCGACGCTCGCGTTTTATATTTAAAATTTGAACACACTGTACGAACTATTTTACAAGGTAAATACCTATCAACTCAAAGTGTATACTTACGCATTTTATGACGCAAAGCGTACACAAGAAGAAGGTTTTCAGTTAACTCCCGTCAATATTCACTACCTGAAAGGTACGTTTATTGTGTTTTTCGGTATTTTATTTTTGTCAGTGCGCAGCGTTCCTATGCTATTTCTACCGCTGCCGCAACCACGAACGGTCACTACTATTTACATGTCGCTTCAGGAAATACCTTATTCTTACATACCTTGCTCGATAAAGGTACCAGGAGTTCTACAAATTAAAAAAGTTGCATAAACACTACTATACCCTAGGGCGTTGATTGGAACATAATCGCATAATTTTATATAAATTGTTTTATAGAGATATACTGTGAGAAGAGGTTCGATTCCTAATGCCTATCCCAAAACCGCAAAAAAGGTGCAGTACTTCTTTTCTTCTTTTCAACATTGAAGAGCATAGTTCGCCAAGCGGCGACCTGTGAGGGAATAATATACAACCACCGGAACGCTAGAAGATATCCCCCGCCCACACACACAAACACCCACACTCACACTCAAGAATTAATTGCGCGATGATTATCGTTGGTTGCAAGCCAGGTGTAATGGGACGTATTGGCTCTGACGCAGTCTACCAGGAGATTAGTTAATTATCCATTAGCAAATGTTGTGCACCACAGTGAGGCATCCAAAATAGATCAATTAGGTGGTCGTATTTACCATACTTTTTGTTCGGAATCGCGGTTCATACCATTGGAAATTTCAACAGTTTCTGTGGCACTCAGGGGGCCCCTATAAAGATTCTAATCAAGTGACTGGTCAGAACTCCAGCAGCAATTGCATAGTCCAGATTACAAAGAGAAATTGGACGGTAACGCTGGAGTTTTTCAGTTTGTCTCTGTCGTTGAACTTGGGAACCAGAACCGTGTGACCCTGCGAGAAGGATGTAGGCAGAACCTGCAGCTTCAAGTGCCACACAAAGTATAGCCAAATATATAAAACTGAACATAAAAGTTCACTTCGCGCTATATTTGTTATATTTCTTAGTTAATCACTGGCCAAACACTCCCCCCCCTCCTTTCCCTGGATTTTCATCTGGCGCGCTTTGTCTCAGTTTTGCGACGATCTGACTCGCGGCATGCAGAAGGTCGACGACCCCTGTTCTAGGAAGGCAATGGAGCGATCATTCGCACCATGGACGCACAGGAATTTACCCGAAGCAATGAGTGGCATAGACGTCGTAAACAATACTGTGGAGATGTGAGACTGCACGTGCTTGCGTCTCCCGAATGGAGGCACCTACTGACAGCATCAGTTATTACCAATCAAAACAGACACATCGCAAAAAAAAATATATAAATTTTGATAGGCTATTATAAAGCTTGCAATATGTTTTCTGCATTATTTCCGTACTGTACTTCTTGGTTCATAAATAGTAGTTATAAATCAGTACACATTACCTTAACTCGTATCTCTAAAAGGCCGTGGTGATGATTCTTGACGTAAAAGCGATTTTTAAGCGACGGAAATCGTAATTACCAAATATTCAACGAAACAAATTTTAAAAAAATTGGATAAATAATATTTAACGTAACTTATAGTGGCTCCCGAATGACAGTGATATATTGGAAAGCTATTTTTCGCAACCCGTGCGAGGGAATGCACTGCCGCGTTCCGAACAGTTTAGCTTCAATTTCTCATGGTCATGAAAGAGCAAGGTGGTTCAGAGATATTAGCCGAGGTGTCCAGGCAGACGCCATTGAAACACCAAACTTGGACCAAGTTTAGCAATCCTAGGGGTCGTAATTACGTTTTGCCTGGATGCGCTCGTTAGTGGCAAAGTATTCTTTATTGAAATTTCCGTTTTTGTTTTTGTTTTTGGTTTCACATAATTGCCAAAATGCCAGACATTCACCAAAGAAGTAACAGAACAACCGAACAAGCAGCAAACAAGCGTAATTCTGGTACTTGCGTGGCAATTTAGGCCTGACTTGCCCGGCGAAACCCAACAACCCGAAGTCAGGCCTAGTTTGGTCATTTCGTCGGAAGCAGGCACAAAGAAGCCTGGTGAGAACTAAACAACCAGGAGTGAAGCCCAACTCTGGCACTTACTTGGCAATTTAGCTGCGAAATACACACACTTTGGGCGAAAGAACATCCAATTTGGTTATACCTTGGCTTTTTTGAACTTTCAGTCACTTAAATTGCCCGGAAAAAAATAACATAATTTTGCCACAATGAACTGCGCTACCTGGGGTGCCATCATCACTTTTGCGCATTTACCGATTATGGTCACCAAAGTTTAAAATGTATCGTGATCCGCGGCTTGGATTTATTAAATAAAGTTTACTCTCAATACAAATGCGCTTTGGATTTACCAAATGCATCAAATTGTCGAGGACGACTCTCCCCTGGGTTCAATTTGTCAATTACTGGATAACAACTTGTTCATAAAAATGTAGCTTAATGATGCATCGCCTACCTATTAATTTCCAGAAGGTTGCCTTTTTTTCTTTTTTGTCTTTCTGTTTGCCCTACCAGCACTGCGTTCTTGTTGTTGTAATTAAAGCACCCGGTTTTGAGACAGTTTTTTTTAATTGACCTCTTTGGCTTTGATTAAGGAAAGGCAGGGCCCAGGTAAAAAAATAATGCAATGCAAGTTTACTAATTAAATTTACTTTTATTAAACACACATGGCTTTTGATGTCCGTCTTTGTATAATTTTATTATCCGGAGACTACTTACAGTATATTCCAGTTCATGGTTTATTTTTGCGGTGCACTCCGCCCATCGTGTTAGTCCGCCAACTGAGATGGTCGCAATGAAAGTTCATAATTCCCTGCGTATATTTTACTTTTTTGTTTTGTTTTTACAAGTATCACTTTTGACTGTGAAAGATGCAGGCTGTATCGACATTTGTGACAAAGTTAGAACGGCGCAGCAGCCGCCGATAGCATGCTCTTCTGGCGTGCTCCGAAGCGTGGCGGCATAAGTTAGAGAACCTGTAGTACAAAGAATTTTCAACTCCTCGATCGGGCTAACGTGATTTAAGGGCCGCGTTCGCGATACGAGTTGTGAGGATATGCCGAAATTATCATTCGTCCGCAAATGTCTCCGTCTCTCCAATTTATTTCCTCTTCGCCTCGAGGGAACGCAGCGCAAGCGCAGTTGCGACAATCTCCGCCGTCAGCCATTAAATTGCAAGCTGTTCCCCATGGTTTGAGATTGACCCTTTCTTCCCTCTAGGCTGTCTAGCATAAATCTGCGACTGCAACGACCACGCTCGCCGTCCTTCACGCCACTCGGTAAGTATTTTGCGACTCACACAAAAGCCCGAGTTACCAGCTTTTTCCTTACAACGGCCGTTTATATGAAATTTTGACTTAAAGAGGTCGAAAACTGCCTCTGTGACCGTGGCGAGCCGGAGAAAGGTCACTGCAAAGCCGGGGATTGAGGCTTCACTCCTCGCCAAGACACTTTCCGACAAGCTACGGCGTCCCGCCCCGTGACCTGTTCCATGACGAAACCACCGGATGCTACCAATCAGGTTCGCGAGCAGAGTGGAGAGGAGGTTAAGGCTTCAGCAAGGCCTGCGTGGCACGGGAATGAACGTAATGCCGGATGCAGCGAAACGTGCCGAGCACGTGGACAGAGACATTTCTATTGGTGGGGCGGTGAGCCAGTCACATCACTTCCCCCGACTCACCACGGCTCGCCAAGGCTCGCTGTCTTGTTCAAACAGAAAAACAGAAAGGGATTCCAACCTTTTTGACGGAACGATAAGCCGTTCACGAACCACGCCGCCAGTTTGCATACCCCTTTATACAACAGTGTGACTTATAGACCAGTAAGTATGGCATATGTGCTAGGGCTGAGCGCCGACAAAAACAGTCACCCAATAAAACGCTAGTTTTCATTTGACGAATTATTAAATTATTTGGTTGTATTCACGTCATGGCATATTATCCAAAACATAATTTTAAAAGTTTTTATTTTGAATATTTTTACTGCGTTATCAGTGGCGGTAGGCGCAGCTTTATTTGAAACCTGAAGTAACTAGAGGCCGTAGCACACAAAAAAGAACAGGCAAATGATTATAAAATGTATTTTTCACTGTTATTTTCATTTTGGAATCACTGTGGATGATAGCCACGTGGGATGCTGTTGTGTTTTTGCGTGGAAGAAAGGGGCGCTACCTTTAAATAAAAAAAAATATAAGCGCCCTTAAATAAAAAAGTGTTGTGCTATCCCTTGATTTACTGCAGTCACGAGGTTCTTCGTAATTATGTTTAATTTACACAAGTAAGCTTGCACACTTTTTTTTTCTATACCTCTTTCCATCTCCACGAGTGCCTCAATCTCCGAATCCTACCGAGCAGCCGTCTAAATATAAAAAATATATATATATATATATATATATATATATATATATATATATATATATCCCGACTAAAGCATTTTTAGATTACTCTGAAAAATAATCGATCTATTGCACAGCCCAAAAATAAAAACATATTTGAAGTATGCTTATTGCAGTGTTTCACCTTTGTTAAAGATATATACTTTAGTGCTTTACACTTTAGGCAGGAGTGGATAGCGAAATTCGATAATTTTTTTTCGGCTTCACTTCGGCCCCATTTAACATGACATCCCATTCGACACTATACACGAAACGTGCGCCGCGCTTAGCTCCTCTCGACAGAGGAGCTAAGCGCGGCGCACGTTTCCCAACTTGCCAACTTGGATCTGACACTCACGACGAGATATGACAAACGAATTGAAAGATAACCACTGGAATAAGCGGGAAAGGGCAAAGGTCAGGGCCAGAAGTCAAAGCTCAAACTTACCCCTCCCCGCGTTGCGTCTTTGGGAACTTTGCCAAGTTTTCGCCATAAACGTACTCTACAATAAAAGTGAAACCACGTATACAGAAGCACGAAGTGTCAGTCATGAATTATTCCTGGCGGTCATTTCGCCGCTCCGCTGAGCACCGGAGGTTCAGGTAGACCGCTGACAAATAGTGCGCCTCATAAGCCCCTGCAGATTGATCGCTCATGACTTTCGCAATTTCTCCGACTTTTCTCCACTTTCTTTTTTTTTTTTCTTCTTACCGCACCACTTTCTCAGAATATACTTTGCTTTTTTTTGTTTATTTAACAGACAACCAGCTCAACCTTCATCCTAAAGGAACGAATCTTTTTCTTTCAGCCTTATTATGTGTCTTTATCGTTGGCACAAAACTCGATATATTGCTGTTCTCTCTGCCCTCGGGCTTTATTGGATCGCGACGTTTTTATACTCGAATCTATTGCCACCGAAAGAAAGGCATAAAGGGAGAATCAGATACTTTTTTATCCTTGGCCATCTAGTATTCAGAAGGAACTCATCGGAGTGACATTCATTGCATGAATCGAGCATCAGCCTTTCTTCACACAGTCGAGTTTTTTCTAGTTAAAGAAGTAAAGTAATAATGCGCCATGAAAATAATCTGTATTTACCAACTATAGTCAGATCCAGTTGGGAATGTATCTGGAGGTTCGCCTCCAGCACGCGCACGCTGCCTTCCGTCGTGCTTTGGTAGGGCGGGCTCAAAAGACACCCCGAAGTGTTACCGAAGGTAGAAAGTTCGCGCTCGAGGGGGAGCATTTGGCGCATTCTTACTTTGTACCCGGCGATACGGTGACAAACTGAGGGAGAGGGGAAAGCAAGGCGAGTGGTGGTGTCTGAACCCCGAGCTATGGTTGGAAGGATATTGGGCAGACGCAAAAGCTAGCTGCCTTTTTCTCTCTACTCACTGCTGAAGAGCGTTCGAACGCCGAACGCTGCGTGCGGCGTTCGAACGCGAGACACATTGCGAGGAGCAGACGATGCTCTTGTTCGCTCTGATTTGAGGCGAGGTGGCGGCGAGACACGAAGGCGGCTAGGATTTGCGTCTGCCCATCATCCTTTCAATCTGGTCTTGACACTTTGACGTCACCCCGCCCTCTCATCCCTTCTTCGTCAGTTTCGCACCAGGTATTTATTTTATTCCCCGCAACCAAAGGGCCTTCCCCACGCGGAGCCTGTTTTTGGAAGCCATCGTATTCTTCCACGATCCAGGAATAATTTTGTTTTCCTTGGGGTTCTACCGTAGTAATGACATTTTTATTTCCAGAAATTTACTTTGGCGGGCCTCCAGACAAAAAGTTGTATGGTAACGACTGGGTCTGGGGCCCTAATGCAAAACAAGCATAGTAATCTGGCCGATAGGTGTGATACATTGAAAAGCTTTGTTATACAGCATATAGAGTTTCTCTCACCAACTAGCATGTACTTCAGTAACAATAAACATAATAAGCATGTGAGAACGCAGGAACGTTCGGCAGCAAGCATTTTATGCGAAAGCGAGAAAAAGAAAAATGTCGCACAAAGACATCCGCGTTAGATAAATCACATTAACAATTTTGCTATAGTCAGAGAATAAATATTTGTGTTTTCTAGATGGTACCCCTTGAGTATAGAAGGTAACATATGGCGAAGGGATTGTAAAGCATGACTCGTGCGGAAATTAGGAACATGTAACATATCTGAGATCAGCGTAGACTGATCGAGATTTACTTTTTATTCAAGTATGAGGTGAGCCAACAAAATTCAATGAATTCATTCGTTCCGAAAAAGGAAACCATAAAAAAGACGATACACGTGTATATTTTTAATGGCAATAATCCTGAATTTTTCGAACAGCGCTTTAGTGTGGGTAGTGCACATCGGCGATGATACGTAGTATGTTTTTTGAAGTGACGGTATCTCTACAGTAGTGTAAAACAGCGTGGACCGAATCGTGTACACCTCTACACCATTTCTCTAGAACAATATACAGCTGCGTCTCAAATCTCAGTAAAATAGCTACAAAAAGTAATGCTCACAGCAGTCCTTGCGGAAATGACCACGCCATCGAACTTCGCAATTACTTAATTATCCCCATCTTAATCTCCCCGGAAAGAATTCGAGCACCATATACCACACTTCTGCAGCCAATTTTATATTTCCTTTGACCCCGGGAATCGTTTTTGCACAGACTCCAATGTTCACATTTCTTGTGATGCACCAAATGTTTAGCTGTCGGCAATGCGATCACTCCATTCGGATTACTGATAAACGTTTTTGATCTCGTTATCATTTTTCGCACCAAATATATGGAAGCCCACCAGGATGTGGATAGCAGGAGAGCGTATAGAGCGTGTGAGGGTATTGACCTCATCGATCCTGCTAACTCATACCAGTTTTTTCTTATTACCAGAGGAGATAGAGAGAAAAAACACTAATGGTCCTGGTAGTATACAGGCACCGTCTTCGATGAAGGACTTACTCTTCTTTTACTCAGATTCGTGTTATTAGTGGACGCGATGCTACGATAATAAAAAAGAAAGACACCCAGCGTGAACAGCGTTTACCAAACTGCTGGCTGCCCGCCAGAACTATAGATGTCGTTGCTACGTACTGAAAACCATTCGGCTCTATAGAGACTTTTCCGAGCATTGCCAGGCGTCAATAAACCCTCAGTCAACGCTTGGAAATGCCGTCCAGGCGTCGAGCCAAGACCTGGCCGTTAGCCAAGACAAGTCAATTTAGCGTGAACAAAAAACAAAGTCATAAGCCGATCGAATTCCGGCCGCCTGCTATACTCCATCTCAGTGTAAGCTTCGGAAGCGTACGGTATCCGTCAGTCAATAAGAGCGCTCGAGTCAGGCACGCCACAACGCACGGTCGGCATGAGCTCTTGTTGGGGCGGTGTCACGTGTTTCATTTCTTCAATCTGATTGGCTAATAGTACCCGTAGTTTCGGCAGTTTGCCAAGCTGAGCTAAAACGGAGTAGAATTGCCGGAAGTCGGAAGAGCGAGAGGTGCTTGGACCCAAGGCCGTTAACGCGACAGATACCATTTGCTTCGTTTCACCTTTCAATGAACTGCAGAGGACACTACTATCCATCCCAGCCAATCCACTGCCGAGTGAGTTATAGGCGAACATCGAGAGGTGCGCAACGACGGGCCGGGTGCGTAATCGCGAAATATGTCCACAGCCTTGGATTGGCTCGGATACTTCCTAGCGTTTGCTACGGTTCGTCGTAAGGGTGAAACGGATGATAGGTGATGCCTTAGGACGGCGCCGAAAAACAGTAGGCATTGATTAAAAAAAAAAACTAAAGACGTTAGGCAGCCATTTTCATTTATCATTTCCTCGTTGCCTCAGCAGGTTCGTTAGATATCCGTAATAATAGATGATATCAGGTTTGTTTAGAGATTAAAGATTTTGGGGTTTTCAAAATTAATAAACGTAAGAAATATGTCTGTGTTCGGGGCCGTGAGTGTGGCGCATTAAGCTTAAACGTTTGGACGAGGCTGTGGTTCTTTAGACTACCATCATGATTAGTCTATTTTCACGATGTTAAAGGTATAGTCTAAACCTGACATTTTTAACATTGGAGAATTGGGAAAGAGATGGATAGAACAACATGAATCTCAAACAAACTCTAAACAAACAATTGTTGTGTTTTTTTGCAAAAAAAAACATCTGTGTATTTTTTTGTATTTTTTGTATTTCACAGTCTTATAATGACCTCGAAAAACAAACTCGATACAGTGACAAAAAAACAATGAGACGTTTATAATCTCCTGTAAAGCTGAATTAGAGTGCAGCTCTTGAGGAGGAGGAGGGAAGGGTACTGAGGGGAGAAGGTGGAAAGTCTCCCACTACTAACGTGGGTGTGGATCGACGTGTACTTAACGCATGACGCAGAAAATGCACATCTTTGGTGGGAGTATCGCGTGTAAATTTGGCGGGAATTTAGCGGGGCAATTGTTTCCCCTAACTTCAGCCGGTAATTTTTCCCACTAGATTTAGCGGTGTAATTTTTTCCACTAGATTTAGCGGGGAAATTTTTTCCGCTAGATTTAGCGGGGAAATTTTTTCCGCTAGATTTAGCGGGGAACTTTTCCGCTAGATTTAGTGGGGAAATTTCCCGCTATTGACGTCACACGTGACGTCACTGATGACGTCATCAGTGACGATCATAATGATGTCATCACGATGACGTCACGTGACGTCACTGGTGGTCCTTGTGACGTCACGTGACGTCATTGTGATGACGTTATCGTCATCGTCATCGTCAATGGTGACGTCATCAGTGACGTCACCAGTGACCTCACGCGTCCCATAATGCACAGCGCGGTTACGCCGACGCCGACGGCGACGCCACTCAAACCGGAAACGGGCGCCTAAGAGTTGCGCTCTAAATCATCAGGAAACTATTGACCTAGCACAAAACACATATGACGCAGCTGAGAATAAATACACTTATAATATACGTGTATTATTTGGATATGTGTAGCGCTATGGGAACAATCATTGTTTTGAACGTGAGGACGTTCTAGGATCTCATCCCTGGTGCAGAGGCGCACTGGAAATTAACAGCGAATGCCTTCAGGGTAGAGATGACATATTCGTTAGTAACTCATCCCTTGCGCGGGAATTATAGCGGAGCAGTTTTGTTCGTTGTCAACCGCTTTGATGCGATTAATTTTTTGCTCTTGTAGTTTGTTCAAAAATATAAACTGCAGGATGGCTCTGCCCCTAAATTTTAAGGCAGAAATTGTCTCGCAATGGCTTTCGGTGCTAAAATAACAACTCTAAGAGAGCAAAACCGTACGTAGTACTGAGTTTTCTACTTGACGCTTTATCGGAGGTCCGCGCGTGGAACGGGCTGAACTCAGAGCTGTGAGTCAGCATTCACCCGGAATGCTGGAATGTTGAAGAAGAGTCCCAGCCGAAAGCTGGCACATTACTCGGCTTCCGTCCAACCTGCGCCTGGCTTGAACCCTCCATTAATGAACAAGAAGGGGATCCAGCACTATGGCCTTGCTAATTTAAATGGTTTGCAAAAACACACTGCTTTCCTTAGGTTCTCGGATGAAAGAGGCAATGAACGTGCTTTTCTTAGGACTGGCTTACACAAAAACAGAACCTTCGTATACTACCCAACGAATATCCAAACAATGCTCAAAAGCCTTTTTTTTACGTGAAAATATTTTGGCTAGTTGTCTTCGAATTTCGTGCAGCCGCATTTCGTGAAGCAGTGGCCTGTGACGTCCCATAATGCAACGCGTGCAGTGTTGCATTACGGGAAGTAACAGACCTACACAACAATTCACATTCTGCACTTAATTTAGCGGGCAAGTTGAAGTACTGTATAGGTTACGTGACATCGTATCACGTGACTTCAATTTTCCCGCTAAATTTAGCGGGAAAATTCCCGTCCCGTGACCTAAGCACCAAGTCAATTTACCCGCTAAATCTAACGGGGGAAACTGACGTCACGTAACCTGCTGTTGCGTGACATATAAGGTAATTTATTTCCTCTAAATATAGCGGGAAAATTAACGTCACGTAAACTACGCACCAACTAAGTTTCCCCGCTAAATGTAGCGGGGAAATTGACGTCACTTGACCAAGGCCGGGTTGCTAAAACAGCGTCTCAGCTCGAACTGGGTGAAAGAAAGCACTGCAAAGGCTGGGGCGGGACTCAAACAGCGTCTTCAAACGCCGTTTGAGTCCCGCTCAGCTCGTGCGCTGGTATTGGGAGTGTTTTCTTTAGCCAAGTTTTAGCCCAGACGCTGTTCCTGGAAAGCCGGTCCTGATGTCACGTGATGCCAGGACGCTTCACATATGCAACATGATTGCCCAGCAATTGAGGGGCCACGTGCAATACTGGTAAAAGTTCAAAAATGAAGTTTCGAGAAAATAGACATTCAGACATTTACTTCAATCGAAAAAATAGTTACATACGTTCAGCGTTGCTCCTTTTTTCTCCGTAGCTTAGTTACCCCTCTAAACTTTGTGCCTTACACTGTATACATGGTAGTGGGTGAAGTATTAAGGTTCATGATTCTAAACGAACCACTGAAGCGTGTACCACTATTGCTGGCGCCACTGGGAGTTACACAGGACATACGTCTGGTTAATGCACTATAAGTACAAGATAATTTATTTTATTGCTCAAAAAGCACAGGTCGTTCCCTTTAATCTAGTTATCAATTTCAGAGTTGTCTGTTTCGTCAAGGGTGTCACTGTCTACTACCTGATTATACTGGTCCAGTGCCAGCTGGTCTGCAATCGACATGTAGCGGAGGAGACCCGTTACATCTTTTGCTTTGATCGCTGACACTCCGACACTTTGAGAGATAGGAAGGATAATTGCGTCACGAGGTAGCTCACTAAGTTTGGTTTTACAACACGCACGATGGGCAGAGGGTGACTCAAGAGAATACTTCTGGTACAGTCGCACGTCGGCTCTGCTCGTACTCGATCACGCAATCTTGGAAAATAATCATTTTTCTTCCCGCTGAACCCTTTTTGTTTAGAATGGTAGCGAAGTAAATAGAAATGGCCTCTCTCTCACTATTGACCATCGTAAATAGTGGCTTCCTCGATATCTCAATAGCGGACACGTACTTTTGTCATCACTCACTACTTAAATTTGCTTCAGAATTTGGAATACGTACCAAAGTTTCGGTCGCAAGTTGAAAATGAATATCCACAAACGTGAAAAACGTAAACGACAGGAACATGAAATATAGCAACCAAGATTGCTCAGAATGAAAAAGAAAATGAGTAATAGCGCTTTTGACCACACCAAGCATCAGAGAGCAGAATGATTTGCTTGGGCTTTTGCCTGTCGAATCAGCGCTCGATTGCGTACCTTAAAAAGGCACAAATGCTTTTGTCTCCCTTCTCGGCCACGCCTTTTATGTAGAACGACATGGATGAAGGGTCCGTTTAATGCACATGAAGGTTTCGGAGATGCAACCGAAAGAAGCGGCAGTGGAACTGCTCCTCGACTGGTAGTTTGGGAAGTGGGAGATTTCAGCCGTAATCGAACTCGAAAACATGTGCAGTCTCATCACCGCTTAGGGCGCGCTTCCGTTCTTGGTGTTTCTCTACCTCCTTCTTGTGGATCTCGTACTCCGTTCTTTCGCCACTTTATTAGGTCTGATACTCAAAACAGAGATCGCATACGTCTCATCACAGAGGGGAATATTGAATATTTTCGCCAACTTGTATCTTCTATAGACTGGAGTGAATTATTGAATAGCACAGATCCTAACATCTTATACGATTTATTCCTAAACACGATTATTGAGGTCTACGATCGTGCTTTCCCGGCAGTAACAATAAAAAAGAGCAAGAAAGCAAGAAAACCTTGGATAACTCGTGACATTTTACAGAGAATTAAAGCGCGGAATGAACTTTTCAATAAATTTATATTATGCCGAGATTTATCTATTTTAAAAGCATTTAAAATAGTTAGGAATAAGCTGGGTTCTGATATAAAGAAGTCTCGTATCCGTTACTATACCGGTAAATTTGCGGATATATTTTTTGATCCCCAAAAAACTTGGCGTACTGTTAAGGGTCTTTTACGGGGAACGCAAAATATCATACCAACCGAAATGAGAGTAGGCGAGCAAACCTTAAGTGGAAAGGCTCTTGCTGACGAGTTTAACCGGCATTTTTTTAAATTTTGGAGCCTCTCCTCTGTCGACCTCGGAGGATTTTGCGAAGTATATTAAGTACAATACCCAGCACACGATGTTTTTTTACCCTACTTCCCCTACGGAAATCGTCAGCCTAATTGGTAGTCTAAAAAATAATTGTTCTTGTGGTTTTGATGATATAAAGGCGGCACCAATTAAAGCGGTTTCGGATTTAATATGTGATGTAGTCTGTCACTTAACCAACCTTGTGTTATCCTCGGGAATCTTTCCTGAAAAAATGAAAACTGCCAGAATTTCTGTTCTACACAAGGGTGGGGCTGTGGATAGTATCAGTAATTATCGACCCATATCAATACTTCCTCTTTTTTCTAAAATAATAGAAAAAGCTATAAATTCTAGAATAGTTAATCATCTAAACAAATATCAATTAATCTCTGCAAATCAATACGGCTTCCAGAGTGGTAAATCCACTGAATCTGCTCTGCTTAACATTAGAGAAAAACTCGTTCATAACATAGAAAATAAGCTCTACACGATAGGCATATTTCTTGACTTTAATAAAGCTTTCGATTCTATTAAACATGATATACTTTTTAACAAGCTGCCGTACTACGGAATTAGAGGTATTTCACTTAAACTGTTGCGTAGTTACCTATCTAATCGTACCCAGTTTGTGGTAATCAATGATGTAGCATCAGACACTGATAATATAAGATATGGTGTTCCTCAAGGATCCATATTAGGACCTATAATGTTTCTTCTTTATATTAATGACATTGTTTTCATTCCTCATACTCCAGACATTGTTCTCTATGCTGACGATACGAATGTTTTTTTCTCGTCTAAAGACCTATCATCTCTTTTTCCTGTTATAAACCTGTGGCTTGAAAATTTGTCAAAGTGGCTAGATGCCAATCAACTTCTTCTAAATGTTAATAAAACAAAGTATATTGTTTTTTCTTCAATTAACAAACCAGTAAATTTTACCAGTGAATTAATATTCCAGTCACGATCTTTAGAACGGGTTCCCGAATACAAGTTCTTAGGTGTACAGTTCCATGAAAATCTTCGTTGGACGTCTCATGTAAGTCTCGTGAAACGTAATATTGCGCAGTCAGTCGGTATGTTAAATAGGTTTAGAACATTACTGCCCACATGGCTAAAGCGTCAGCTTTACTTTTCTACTGTTCATTCTAGGCTACATTATTGTTTACTCGTCTATGGGGTTACATCCAAATCAAATATAGATCGTTTGTATTTAATGCAGAAAAAAGGCATACGGTTTATTCAAAACTTGTCTGCATATGATCACACATCCTCATATTTTGAGATGAATCATATACTGAATATTGAGGCTTTATATAATCAACGACTCTCTGAAGTTATTTTTTCAAAGCTAAAAGCTGACCGTGAACTATTTTTGTCTACATATACAGACACTGACGCACATTACAATTTTAGACACAGAAATTTTAAAACAATTAGAACCAGAACCAATTACGGTACACAATTATTAACCTGGCAAATTCCTAACCTCCTGAACCTTCACCCTGCCTTAGTTGATATGATCGACAATAGCTCCTCACTGCTGTCCTTCAGAAAACAAGCAAAAATGTATTTTCTTCATCCGTTGTAGTTTGCTGTTTTGTCAGTTCTCATCATACATATCAATGTATTCGTAATTATGTTGCTGTCAGAAAATGTTTTTTTCTCTAGGTAATTCTATGACCTTATAGGTAGTATACGTTGATTGCTGCCTCTGACGTGAGTGTATAAAAAAACAGGAAAAAATGTATTTCCTTCATCCGTTGTAGTTTTTTTTCTTCTTTTCTTTGTGTGTGTGTGTAGGTTCCAATTCATACATGTCGATGTATTTACAATTATGTTGCTGTTATATAATTTTCTTTTCGTAATCCTATGACCTCATAGGTAGTACATATATATATCTTTTTTTTTCTCTCTTTTTGTTGTTTTGCTGAATGTTTGCCTGCTGCCTGTGCTGTGAGTGTAGCCTGGTACTAGGGGCCTAGTCAGGCGACTTTATTGTCGCCTTTTTGCCCCAGCTCCATGGCAATCTCTGTATTGTCAGAAACTCCAAATAAACAAACAAACGTCACTACGAGGCTGCCGAAACGTGAAGGGGAAGTGAACAAAATGTAAGGGCGCAAACGAGCTGGTGTACATTGCACATGGTTGAAAAAACCCCGAGACTGCGGGTAAACGACAACACCACAAAAAAGTTCCCTAACACAGCTGAAATTTTTTATTTTCCGAAACCTGGCTACATAGGCACTTCGATACAAAAGAAAAAAAGGGGGAGGGGTGAGAACCCCAAAGAATGCCACTTTCCACCAACGTAACATCTGACAAAACAACAATGACAACGGACTCTGCGTCATGCACTTCTCTTATCTCTGACCCCCCCCGCTTCCCGACCGCCAAACACGCTGATAACCCCAAGCCCAGTAACACACATACAGAAAGGGCAGACAGAGAGTATCAGAGCCCATTGTTCCCTCTGCCCGAAACCTACAGACATAAACCTTGAAGGTCAGAACTTTTCAGCAGCCTAAGAAAACGGCGAAGTCCATTGTCTAACCCAAAATGACGGCTTATTAACTGCGTTCCCGTGACCTAATATTGTTAACGACTCTTTTATCAACCGCTTGTGGTCATCTTTTTCCCGCAACTCTACTGAAGTTAAATGCCACAATGGTACACAGTTCCTACATTCGATCACATGCTTTGACACTTGGAGTACGGGTCTTTTTTCTTTATACAACGTTTGTGCTCCGTCAACCGCTCATTCATACACCGTTTGGTTTGTCCAATATAACAAAGGCCACAATCAAAAGGTATCTTGTAAATGACACCCGACGAACATTCCACCATCCCTTTCTCTGGTTGTTTATCGCGCAACCTGAAACAGACGAGGCAAAAGGGGTCAAAACGGCTCAACTCCATAATCTGCAGAAAAGGCTAGTGCCAACTTTAAACCTGCAGGCTAACGCTTTGATGTTATGAGAAATTTTATGAAAATATGGAAGGACTACTCGCTTTGAAGGTCTAGGATTTTTCTGAATTGGACTTCTTTGGAGATATCATACAGACCAACTGCCTTAAAAAATGTTCCTGAGGATATCCAGCCACCGTGAAACGTTCTGTGGAGACGACGAAGAGAAGAGCCAATAAAATGTGAGCATGACTTCTGCACTGTTGAATTGACAAGATTCCGAACTATCCCCAGTTTTGCTATGTTTCAAATGGCAGCTAGTGAAAGGAAGAAGAGGTTTTGCTGCGAACTTTCCGTACTCCCAACAAAGGCCTGAACCAGTCCGAAGTTGAAGATCGCGATATTGTAAACGGTCGTCATTCGGTCTCTCTAGCGAGAACTTTAATTCGGGCGCTGCTTCGAACATCTACTTTCTCCAAAGAATCCGCTAAGGAGCCGTTCTGTGGAACAATCCAAAATATCGTCTACGTACCTCCTCACCAAGAATTTCCTTGGGAACCTGGTGCTCTAAAAGACTCTAGAAGACGCATGATCTAAGTCTCTTAGATAAACATCAGAAAGAGCTCGGGCTACCGCCTATCCACATTACACATACCCTGTTGCTGGATGTGTATCTTTGACCGTTATGTTGTACCACCGTAGAAGCTAGGCACACCCTCAAATCCTAAGAACATCCTGAACGGATATCCCTGACTGCGACTGGAAACCGGACCAAGTGTTCTTCCAAAAGCTCGCTTACCCTAGCCAATAAAGTCTTAGGTTCTAAAGAATAGTACAGATCTTTTATATCAAGTGAAAAGATCGTGCACCTCTTTCCGTGGAAAGGCTGCAAGTCAGCACACCAAATCATCAGAACAACGCAAGCGACAACGGGGATCTTGGTGTATCCAAGATCGTGAGAGTCTTCTGAAGAAATGAGGACACTATTTTCTGCCATGTGCCATTCTCGTTCATGACTACTCTGAGAGGAAGATCCACCTTATGGTCTTTAAGAAAAAATTTAATGCCAAACGTGTTCTTTAGAGACGTTATTAGCTCCTGGTGGTCAAAGCGGCTAGATCGGCGTCCTTACAAACCTTCACTATTTCCCTTTCGGACTTCTTCAAACAACCGTGCAAAAGGTCTAAACAACCCCGCCATGGCTTCGTTCCGATTTCCTTTGGAACTCCAACATTGGTAACACCGAAAACAGACCCGACTTATCGGTTTCTCTAAGAGTACCACTCCTTCTCCCATCTAACTCCTTCTTGACTGATGCAACCTTACTGAAGTCTCTACGGTCGCTTTTGTACGGTCGTAATCGTCAACCATATCCGACATCTTTTTTAAAGAAGATGCCATCATCATGCAGTCTTTTTTCCGCCGGGTCAGAGACGGCGCCTGGCACAGCGTGAATTCGCAGATACAATATCTATTCTGGGACAGCTTTATATTATTACACAAAATTTAGTGGCCGTTAGCAAGAATGCGTCTCCGTCGGTTTAGATAGTTGAACAACATGTAGGTTTACGACCTTCTTTAGCACAGACAATGCGGAAGACAGAACCGGATTAGACTTCCTCCGGAATATATCCTAGAGTTCCTAGGGATTTTAAGGCAGTTGGTCAGTATGATATCTCCAAAGAAGTCAATTCAGAAAAATTTTAGACCTTCAAAGCGAGTGAGTCCTACCCATATTTTCATATAAATTTCTTCATAACATCAAAGCGTTAGCCGGGAGGTTTGATGTTGGACCCGCCTTTTCTACAGATTATAGATTGAGCCGTTTGACCCCTTTTGCCTCGACCGTTTCAGGTTGCGCGATAAAACACAGAGAAAGGGATGTGTAATGGGGTTCGTCGGGTGTCATTTACAAGATACCTTTTGATTGTGGCCTTTGTTATATTGGACAAACCAGAAACGGCAGTATAAAATGAGCGGTTGACGGAGCACAAACGTTGTATAAAGAAAAAAGACCCGTACTCCGAAGTGTCCAAACATGGTGATCGAATGGTAGGAACTGTGTACCATTGTAGCATTTAATCTTCAGTAGAGTTGCGGGAAAAAGATGACCACAAGCGGTTGATAAAAGAGTCGTTAACAATATTAGGTCACAGGAACGCGTGTTAATAAGCCGTCGTTTGTGGCTAGACACCGAACTTGGCCGTTTTCTTAGGCTGTGAAAAAGAAAGGTTCTAACCTTCAAGGTTTATGGGTCTGTAGGTTTGCGGGTAGAGGGAACAATGGGTCGGTCTTTTTTTCTTTCCTTTTTTGTATGTGTGCTACTGGGCTTGGGGTTATCAGCGTGTTTGGCGGTCAGGCAGCGGGGGAGTCAGAAGATAAGTGGAAGTGCATGACGCAGAGTCCGTTGGCTGTTGTTTTGCCAGAGGTTACGTAAGTGGACAGTGGCATTCTTTTGAGGTTCCCACCCTCTCCTTTTTTTTCTTTTGTATCGAAGTGCCTATATAATCACAAGGTTTCTGGAAAATAAAAATTTCAGCTGCGTTAGATAACTTTTTTTGTGTTTTGTCGTTTACCCGCAGTCTCGGGGTTTTTTCAACCATGTGACGGGAAGCTCGGGATTTCCAAAAGTCACAGAACGTAGAGCGCTCAAGAGAAAGCTGTTCTCCGGTGACTCTTTGGGAAAACTCACCAAAATGTGACTATAATCCTGGCAGATTTAGCTCAGGGTTTTCGAAATAGAACAAATCAAAATCGCGACGACTGTAGTGAGATGGTTTGTGTGGGAGGCTCTTGCGTAAAGCGATGATCAGGTCTTTTACGTCTTCAGATAGCTTCATTGTCTGCAACGCGTGGTTTCCTCTGCCATCGTTGAGCGCACGACCTTCCAGTAGTTTACCTTGCTCTCTCTGCAGTCTTCCATTTGTGATATTGTAAAGTCCGAAAATGAAATGTTTGGAGACTCTTTCGTGATTGATTTGATCATAAGGGACTTGGAATACCAAAGTGCATCTCTTCATGACCTCCGCAATTGTTCGTCTAGTTGCCGGAATTTAGTTCTTAATTCTGCCTTGAAGTTGAATGTTTTGCTTGTGGAAGTGTCCTAGCTTCTAAAACGTTTCAAACTCTGTGTCTCTGTTTTTCGCAGGGCACTTTCGAAATCTCACCTTTTTTTGCAGCACGACGTCATCAACTTGAACTTTTTGACCTGTATACGGAGAGCAAGTCGTCTGCTTCTTGCGCAGGAGTTCGGTGACGTCAGGAAGACGCCGAGCTCTGATTGGCTCTGATTGAAGGATAGTGGGTAGACCTCAAAGTAAGCTGCCTTGAAGTCATCTCACCTATACTTCATTCAGAACCAATCAGAACTCGGCGTTGTGACGTCATTAGAACTTCTGCAAAAGAGGCAGACGAACTTGGGCTCCACTTAGACTTCCCGACGACGCTCGCGTATTGACGTCCATAAAATACTAAACCAAAACATTCAATATAAAATCGTTTTCTATCCAATTCATGCATTATTTACCTCATTTCGCTTCTTTTTGCTCACGTTTCGTTTTCACTGGCGTACGTTTCGGCAGCGTTTGCGGCCCTTCTTTTCAGGCTTTCCCTCCTCTGGGATCCCACTGTTGATATACTAGTCACTTCTTGATTTACTCTGTACTATCAATTTAAGAATGCTGAACGAACAGAAGGGACAGACAGACGTTAAAGTCGCTTGAGAAAAAGAAAATTTGCACAACTTCTACGGAAACGTGCTCGAACTCTTGTTCTGCGTAAACCTCAGCTGAAGACTGGTGTAAGTGCAAGTTGTTCCGAAACATCTGTTTCTTTATAACACCTGCTGATGTCACGATTCAACAGCTTTCAAAGCCTCATTATAAAGTATATTAATGCAGCGTTAAAACGTCCGCTAAGGGCGCATTTTTAAAAAGCACGGCGGCTGAAAGACGCGTTTCGCCGTCTGCTAAAACTGCGGTTGCGCGGAAACGTAATACCTGGGGCGCCATTTCACGGCGATTAATGGAAGTTCTACTGACCGTCGTTTTGTTCCGCGATCTTGATTTGTATAAAAATCTAGCCTTACCAGGTCGCCAAAAATAAATTAACAGTTGCCCCCGCACATTAGGCATGGGAAACCGTAAAAAAAAAGAAAATGGTACAAGTGTACTTGTACCACTATTGCACGTAGCCCCTCTATTTGCCATACAACGTTTTATATACATATATAGGGTGTCGCAAGTCACCAGGCTCGATCTAAAATGGACCGTGAAAATCGAAGCCTGCACGTAGCAATCTAAACTTTTCGTACGAGGTGTATTTCATTGGTAGTTTTATTTCTTGTAAAATTGCAAAGCGTCGCTCTCTTTCTGTAACAAATAGGGCCAATAAACTTGCCATTGTTAACGGCGGGCGGCGGCGCAGACGACCAAGTCGAGTAGGGGGGCGAGTTTGGCGCTCGTATTGATAGATGGCGCTGCCTCCTTATCGAGACTGCTCGCGACCACTGTGGTTCATTAAAGTGAACATAATCTTTTTGTAATGTTCCTTTGGTTAAAAAATAAATTTGGACAATAAATGCAAAACTTGAAGAGAAAAAAAAAACGTTTTCATAACGACGGCGCTTTTGCTGCCAACGGATTTCGTCTGCGTGTCGTCTGCTTTCTTTCGCTGGTCGCCTACACCTTCGGACGCTGTTCCCGACGCCATCTATCAATACGCGCGCCAAACGCGCCCCGAAACTCGACTCGGTCGTCTACGTTGCCGTCCGCCGTTGACCGTGCCAAAGTTTTTCGCCCCATTATTTTACAGAAAGGGATCGCTACGCTTCCTAATTTTACAAGAAAAAACCGACCTGTGAAATACACCTTTCACGAAGAGTTTAGGTTGCTACGTGCAAGCCTCGATTTTTTACGGTCCATTTTATATCGAACCTGGTGGCTTGGCACACCCTAATATATATTGCGCAACATAAGACCTATGCGGAGAGCAAGTCGTCTGCTTCTTGCTCAGGAGTGCCAGTGACGTCAGAACGACGCCGAGCTCTTATTGTAAACCTCAATGCTAGATGCCTTGAGGTCTACCCACTATTTTTTTTCAATCAGCCAATAAGAGCTCGGCGTCGTCCTGGCGTCACAGCCACTCCTGAGCAAGAAACAGACAACTTGCTGTCCGCATAACTTTCAGATATGCCTGCGTGCATACTACACCGGCATGGCATCGTGGTATGCACCAATCATCGGTTATCTGGATGCCATTGAAAGAGCAGAGTCGTGCCGCGTTCTAGCGGTCATATGTAGTCACTGGCAGCTGAAGACAAGCCGGGTGTGGCGAGCCCCGGCCTTTTGATTATCTTTACGCAGTCAATAAGATTCCTTCATTAACCGATAAGATTGCCAAGAAACGGATAACGATGGAAGAAGTGTGGATATAAGTGCAAGGTATTTGCTAGAGGCGACTGAAATAAAGGCATGTAACGAGGACTCCTGCATTTGTGTCGCCTCCGTACATATGATGAACAAAGGGCTGAAGTTGATTAATAATTAATAACCTTTGTAAGAGTACGCGACGATAGCGTATTGTTAGTGTCGCGCGCTCGCGTGACTCAAGTTTAACTAAAGAAAAAAATGGCAGCGACGTTTACCTTTAAAGTTCTATAATGCATGAAATGCATTATGGGGAATAAGTAAGATAATATACCTTTGGCGAAATTGACCATGCTTCTAAGAGAATTCTGGAAACGTAGGTACACGCGCTGCACGCGCTCACTTTCCTTTTACACAATATTCCAACTAAATAACAAACAAAAAAGCGTTTGTGAAACGCGCGTGCGAAGCGGCATTTGTTTTCGACTTTTGCTTTTCAACAGTTACAGCTGCAGACGCCAACACGCGCAGCGCGTGTACCTACGTTCCCGGCATTCTCTTCGATTCTTGGGTGATCCCGAAAAAGGTCCGTTGGTGTGTCACGTGACGTATCTTTTTCCCCTAAATTTAGCAGGGAATCTTAGTGGTTGAATAGGTCACGTGTATAGGTCGCCATCACGTCAGGTCACGTGATGGAGACTTCCCCCCTAAATTTAGCGAGTAGTGTAGTGATGCTTCGTTCGAGCCGGAAAAATACTTTTTTGTTCATAATTTTTCGTGGCGAAAACTTACCAACGTAAATCTGGTGGCGGCCTACATCACCACTTGAAAAACAAGGCACAGAAAAAGAAAAAAACGCTCACATTAATGCCCTTCTGGATTGCCAGGAGGTTTTCAAAAGCGTATTTGACTAATTTCGCGATCATTATCCGCAGTCATTTCGTGATACATACGCAATGAAGATTCAGAAATAACCAGCAAGCCTTAAAACGCAAAATAATTTTTTTGTTTTGAAAAGGTTGCTGTTTTTCGATCCTTTAAAAGAAAACTGAAGCGTTCCTACTCACTAAAAGGGGTGCAGCCCTTACACCCCTTGTCACATATGCGACACACCTAAACTTCAGTTGTACGTAGAGCGCACTGACGTTCAACCGACGCTACCAACTTTTCACGAGCAGCTTGACAGCCGAGTTGTACAGCTTATTAAAACAGCTTAAGTAAGTGTATCAGACTGAAAAAAAGTAATTGAGGTTTACTTTGCCTTACTGCAAAAGCCCAGTGTTTCTTTCTTTTTGTACTCTTTGATGCGTACCTTATCTATTCTATTATCTTACATCGTACTGTCATGGAGCCTCTCGTAAAAGTAGGGGCCGTCAGTTTGACGCCATTGCGCTGTACGTCGAACTGACGTTTTGGGGTGTCGTATATGTGACAAGAGGTGTAAGGGCTACACCCTTTTTAGAGGGTGTATTTCTGAAAATACTCTTGAATCGTCTTCATTCGGCATCTTGGTTCACGAACATCGAAATTAAAATTAAAGGTAGATGAGCCAAATACCTACGAAAGTACTTTTCAAAATAGTGCCGAAGCCATTCCTTTTCGGTACGTGTGATGAGAGTAGCGAATCGCGACTTATTCATACAAAGATTTCAACATATCCACGCTTTCCGCAAGTCTTAACCGAAGCAGTCAATAGCACAGCACGCGTTTCCACACTGAGCGACACGCGCCAGGCAGTTCGAAACCTCCGGGTATGACGTCACACCCAAAAGTTGAACCATTTTTTTTTTATGGTGGAGGGCGTGGGGGGGGGGGGGAGGATTGCGTCTAGATGATACGTTACGGTTCAAATGATTCTCATATCCAAATTCACAGAAGAAGAATACGCTAGAATTCACCTCGAAATCGTTTTCTTTATATTAACTATTCTAGCTTTTTTCTTCTTTTCAAGCTGTCATTGACGGTTTAGAAAGTGCCTGGCGCATCTAATTCGCAACATTTGCTTATTGATTCACAGCGCATGAGATGGCAGCAATACCTGCATAGCTCAATTAGCCATGCACTGTGTTTTTTCTTAAGCTGTCAATTTTGATTTTAATTACGATCGCAATCGAAGCCATTAAGAAATATCGCCTTGAACTGTGTCGCAGAAGGTGAACGGAATCGAACCTTTCGCATTGGATCTGCTTGACGAAAGTTTAATTGAGAGCACCCGGGGCTATCGATACCCCAGGGCATCGCCTCAGCACAGTTGTTTTTACTTCGAAGCCCAATCAAGTAGAAGTTATTTGCGTCTTAAAAAGATATAAAACGGCTCTTACAAGTCACCTTCTTTTCTACGTCATATTCTCGTAGCAACCGTCCCGTGTCGGGTCACCGTCCTGAGCAAATGATTTATCAGGCAATCTTGCGCCGCCGGCCAGAAGAAAGAAAAAAGCGGACTAGAGAGAGACTCCATCCTTCTTCGTCTTCTTCGGCATGATTGACATTACACGAAGTCTTTGTCACCTCATTTAAATCAAGCTTTTCCCCAAGGTGCGCGTGGGTAGGAAAGAGGAGTTTGATCCCACTTTGCTTGCTGCTCATCGGCCTTTCATATTACGTTTCTTGGTTTTATATCACCGGGCGCATCGCTCTCTTTCGCACTGAATAAACAATCGCGACGCGAGAGCCGAGTGCGCTGTGATTTGGCCGCCCGCGCTCGTTCCGTTGACTCGCACTGAAGCGTATGCCTTCGAGTGCCGCTTACTTGACCAACATACAGCACGCCGCTTTGTCGCCGCGAATCATTTGTCCGAATGTTTGCGAAGCTGAGGCATATGCAACGCTGCAGCACCTGACAACAGCGCGCTGCAGCGCGAACTGTTGTCAAGCGCTGGTTGCCCAACGTCGCAGCTTGTATGCGCTTATGGTATGCCTTCCTAATCTATCCGCTAAGCCAGTGGTTCTCAAACAGGGGTCCGCGGACTCTTTGGGGTCCGCGAAGGCGTTCTAGGGGTCCGCGAAGCCCTGCCTCATCGGTAAAGTCCCGGCAATAAAAGTTTTTTTTTTTTTTTTCAAATCTAGAAGAAATGTTTTAGCTTTCAGGCGAGCTTCCTCGTGTGTTTGCCGATGAGAGAAGCCGACTTCACACTAACCCATAGTCATATCCATTATATTTAAGTCAGCTATTCATCACTTAACCACGTATAGGTTCTCCATCATCTTCCGCCGATCCAATAGGGTCCGCGAAACATCGATGGTTGAGAACCACTTTGCTAAGCGGTTGTCAGTTGAAAACACCCTTTTTCAAGTGCTGACAACTGCGCGCCGCTGCGTGCAGTTGTCAGGCGCCGCAGCGTTGGATATGCCGAACGGTGTTACTGTTTCGCAGGCATTCAGACAAATGATTCGCGGCGACAATGCAGCGTGCTGTATCTTGGTCAAGTAAGCGGCACTCGAAGGCATACGCTAAGTGTGAGTCAACGGAGCGGGTGCGGGCGGCCAAATCACAGAGCACTCGGCTCTCGCGTCTGTTGATTCAGAGCTCTGCCTATCCCTATGACATGTTCGCGTGTGTTCATAAACGGCTCCTCTGGACTGCACGCGGGTCAAATTGAACCAAAATGAACAGCTAACAGCGCGATAGGAATCGGTATCAACGGTAGTATTCACCCGGGGAACGACGCGCGAAGCGGCTTGTTGTTTGTCGGCACTCCCGTCGAAAAAGGAAAAATAAAGACACAAATACTATATATACATACAAGAAATATCACGCGCAGAAGAGAATAGAAACACTTAGAAGCCATCAAAAATATACTTGAACAGATAAAAATAGGTAATGGAATCGAAAAACAGAGGATTAAGAGGTGGCAAGCGACAAGGCAATGCGATCTCAAGGCAGAGCGGCCAGGCGAGGGACAATCTCTCCCACAATAGCTCGCGCGCGGGCCGGGGCGCTTGGGAAAATAGGAAATCGTCTCTTGAGTTCACAAGCCAGAGGCCTACTGCTGCCAGCACAGTTTGGCTTATTTTTATTGAAATCTCCTGAAAGTAAAAGACTCGTCTGAAGCTCCGTAGGTGGGATATAATTACCTAGGATGCAGCTCACGCCAGCCCAAAGAAGAGGGGTCGTTGCTCAGCAGGCTTCCCAAATCCCTTTGCCTGGCGGCCTTTTAACGAGCAGGTTAGCAGCGCTTGAAGAGTGAAGACGTCCAAAAGAAGGGTGCGGGCGGTGGCTGTTGGGCTTTTGGACTGCTGGAGCCTTGAGGACACGTCCTTTGGCACATAAATGCCGGAACCGGGCATAAGTTCCATGACCTGCAGCATATAATTAAAGGCAATTAGTGTGAAAAATATTGGAATATTTTGAATAAAGTCGAGATGTCTCAACAGCTCAGATAAATCTTTTAAGATAAAGTAAAATCCCGAAAGCCTTAGGCGTCAATTTCCTAGCGCTACAAAATCCCATGGGCAAACTCATCCCTAGGAATCCCGTCATCCAATAATGCAAGTCTGGGGATGGGGAAGCTAAGTGTGACTTAGCTAAACTTGGTACAGTTGAACCTCTATCTAACGAACCCCAATTTAACAAAATTTGCAAAATGCAATTTTTCATTTTCTTATTGCCCTTTCTATTGAAGACCATTGTCACATTGCAAACCCCGGCGAAGCCATGCTCCATCTAGGGCACACTTACAGGGATGGTCTGCAACACCTTATCGCTTGGCAGGGACCCTCTCGAAGACCCGGAACCAAGGCTTTTGAACTTCAGCTGAAGTAACCAACATCCACAGGTCTTCATCTTCCTCTTTCTCCAACATGAAGAGAAGCTGCTGCTGCGGCGACATAAACCTCCGGGCCAATGAGTGTGGCTGTTGGACCTCATCTGATTGCAGCGGTGCCACCAGTCGTAGAGGGCTGGGGGATGGACAGGTTGGAGACTGGGTTTGCGCTATATGGATGACTATGTTTTAATGGGACATGAGATGATGGTTGCATTCGATAGTAGGTCCCATTCCGTCTCGGCCGCGCATGTCCGCGGGTCCCCCTTTAGAGCCGCGGTGATGTGACGGTGTTGCGTCACCGTCACATTACCTGGCTTCGATGAAGATAATGTCCAATAGCCACTCTCATTGGCCCGGAGGTTTATGTCGCCGCAGCTACAGCTTCTCTTGATGTTGGAGAAAAAGGAAGACGAAGACCCGTTGATGTTGGTTACTTCAGCTGATGTTCGGAAGCCTTGTTTCCGGGTCTTCGAGAGGGCCTCTGCCGAGCGATGGTGTTGCAGACCATCCCTATAAGTGCGCCCTAGATGGAGCACGGCCTTGCCGGGGCTTGGAACGTAACACCATGTATTTTTTCTCTCGATTTAGCTAAGTAGATTTGCACCACGATTTCGATTTAATTAAGTCTTCACGCGTCGCCTATGGACATTTCGGCAGCCTCCGCGAGAAAAGAAGAATTTCACAGAAGTTTGATTGCCCAAAAACGAACATAAAAACATAAAGCCTTTCTCGGTTTAAAAATTTAAAAACAATACTGGTGATGATGACGACAGCTTGCATAAAGAAAAATTACCCGCCATAACACATTAAGAACAAAGCAACTCCGCGACTTTGCAGATGATGTACAATCAGTTGTCTATGTTGTCTACTACGTTTGCGACAACAAGCATCTTTTCACGACTCGATCTCTGCTTTTTTTAACAATAAGTGACGCATTGCATAAAGTGAAAGTTTTGTTGCTTGACATCAAAGTCAAAATAATCACCAAAGTGAGGAACGATGAGAAGAAAATGACAGTTGCTAAGAGGTATGGCATCTCACAAAGCTCCCTGTCGACAATTTTGAAGGTGAAAGACAGCATCAAGATTGCGAGATCGTGATTCTAAACACTTTGACTCGGAGGTGCTGTCGGCGTAGCTGATTCTAGATCTGTTCGTTCTATCGACTTTCGTCACTTTCGCTGCCGCAAAACTTGGAGTCACACGGGATCCTGAGGCTGTGTTCCACAACTTGCTCTATCTATCTGAATTTGGAATGGGCGTTTCGTACGCGAGGCACTTCAAAACGTACACGCGCAACCGCATCCGGCGTGACATGACCCGCCGGAGTAATGCGGGTTGGCTCGAGTTACTTCGGTAGCCGCTGCAAGGGCTGCAAGCAATGTCAGCTGGGTTGGCTGCAGGTGCAGTGTAATCACAACATAACCTGCCGGAGGAACTCAGGTCGGCTCGAGTTACTCCATTAGCCGCCGCTACCAAATTTTGCGCTAACACAGTGGTACAGATAAACAAACAAACGGGGCATGTTGACAAACAATGATGAAG
>JAZHYW010002408.1:0-28718 GCA_037355805.1 Ixodes ricinus | reverse complement strand
GCCAGATCCATTGCAAATTTGACCAGGCGTGCTGAAAACCAGGGAACAAACATCTGGTTTCAGTGGATCCCATCGCATGTAGGTATACCCGGAAATGAAAGAGCTGATTCGCTGGCAGCAGAGGCCCACTCAGACCAAAGCCCTACTATCTTTGTTCACCCGTACAACGCAGCAAAATCTCTTATAACAACGGCGATAGAAAACATGCACCCGTATTTTGAAACCAATTCAACACCCATCCCACTTTTGATTCCGCGGAAAAAGTTCTCCAGGTCGCAACAATCACTCCTACACAGGTTGCGAGCCGACTGCGCTTCAACCAACAAGAGACTTCATCTCATCAGGCGCATTAAGTCTCCCAACTGCACCACATGCAACATCATCGAAGACAGGAAACACATCATTTGGGAGTGTCAGTCGCTAGAGTCAGAGCGAACCAGATTAACCCAAACACTGAAGACTCTCCATGTTTCGCCGGGGGATACCAACGCTCTCCTCTTCCCATCAGGATCCCGGACGAGAAGAACAAAGATACTGAAAGCCCTCATGGACTTTTTAGAAGCGACCAAGCTGTCATCCAGACTTTGAAATAGCACACGACATGCCTTCATGCCATGGTCTCTGATCGGCCAAAGCGGCGGGTGCCTCGTTCCGTCGCCCTGATCGTGGCGGGGGCGCTCGTGCCCCTGGGGCGCTTCGGCTTCTTGAAGTCGGCGCTCAGCCGGGGAGCGCGCGCTCCGGCTGCGGTTGGGGCGGCGGGGGATGCGACCTGTCCTTTCATTGTATCATCGGTTATATCCTTCATTTTTGTAAATACGCCCATCCCCATTATCACTTCCTACCTCCTATCCTCTTTTTCTCCCGATCCCCGCAAGACGACGAACCAGACCCCTCCATGGGTGACTAACAATGCGTCTTGCATCCCTCTTTCTATTTATTTATTTCTTTAAATTTATAATAAAAGCAATATTTACAACAACAACCTGGTAAGCAGCTGGCAGTGCACAGTTGCTGAAACAGCAACGTCAGAGTAGTGCCTTCGGTAGGAACATGCCAAGTCCGGCTTGATTGACAGCGCATGTTTTATAGGAATAACACATCCTTCATTACAGCGCAAAAGATAAAGGCAAATAGAATATTTGTTTAATTCTTGTTTCACAGCGTTATGGTAAAACGTTTTTACTTCATAACTGCCTACCTTCTCTACTTTCTACTTTTTCTAATATTCCTTCAGTGTTGTTTTAGTTTTGCATTCCTTCTTTTGTGTTACATTCTGTGTGCTCAGCCTATCTTGTGGTTACTACTGACACCAGAGTCCAGACATGTGCCTTGGCGCACATTCTAGAAAATGATGTTGATGGGAAGCTTGCACTTTGTTGGGTATGTTATCATACATGTCCATCTCGTGATCCAGGTACTGGCTGTGAATAAATAATATTTAATGAAAGACTGATTCACAAAATAATATTGTGCCTGTTGTTTTCATGTCTTGAAACGATATCCATTTACTCTTTTCCTGTATTTCAACATCCCCTCCTCCCCAACCCCTATACACCAGCTCGGTCTGTAAGCAAGCAGGTTACCGTACAGAAGCTGTGAGCACTGCATGCATGTGCAGGAGCTTGCTCTTCGAAGAGTAAAGCTCTTCAGCTTTTCTCTTCCACAGGCAGCGCCACTTCCTTTATCATTATGCAGAGCGGTGAGCTGGTGTGAGCTGCCATACCTGTGCCTGGGTCATGATTTAGTTGTCAGTTTTTCTTGGATCTACCTTGCTGTCACACTTTTATCGGACAGAGTTCTTGTTCCTCACGAAATACTCAAGTTGGAATTATGCTGAAAAGCTTAATTGCCCTGTTGTGCTTATCGTGAACAGTGAGTAGCAGAACCCTGGCACCCTTGTAAAAGGAGTGCTGAGCTCTGGAATGTGCTCCTGGTGCAAACATGCTTCTCTCCATATGTGATATTGCTTAAAGCACTTGTGCTCTAAGCCATGCAATACCTGCCCATGCCAGGTTAACTGCTCCCTTACTACTGCCACTGTTACTCCCATATATCAGCTTCTAGCACTTTTACAGGAGTCATGTTGAAAACATTGCTGGAAAAGTCTTGCAGTTTGAACATTCCTGTTTGGGTATGCACTAACCTTACCAATCTTCCTTAAAACTTGTCACCAAAGCATACAATAAAAAATGGTACTTGGGAAGGAGCACCATGAAAGCCTCAGAATTGCAGCCGAAGTTTTGCTTAGAGGTTGGGCTACCTTAGAGCACCAACCCTTTCATGAAAAATATGCTTGCATCCTAACTCTTCTGAAATGAAGCGTATCTGTAGTGTTGCTGAAAAGATTTTACATTTTCAACACTCTAAAACGTGTCACCAAAACATAGCATGGAGAATGGTACTTGCGAAAAAGCAGCATGAAATTCTAGAATAGCAGCCAAAGTTTGCCATTAGGGTTGTCTACCTTCGGGCTTTGGCAAAGAGTTCTCATATTGAGACATCAATTTTCTTAACCTAGACAATATGACCATGTCGTGTTCCACTTTTGTGACCATTGAGACTGGAAAGTTTAAATGATAGATTATTCCAGAGCTGTCACAAAGCCCAATCTCAAGACAAGGCACCAACACTGCCTATATCGGAAGTGGGACATCTACTGTGACATTTGAGTAGTCAACGGGTTTGTGGCAATGTTTCCTCAGTCCACTTCTTATTGTCGTCAAAGTTAATTTTGTTTTTGAATAAAAATATTTATATTATTTATATTTTTTGCACTTGTCATCTGCGCATGTGCCTCTCACCTTTACAACAGCAAACCAGATGTAGTCTGGGGACTTGTAATAAAATGAAGGATGGAAAGCCTTATAAAGGAGAGCTCCTGTGAGGCAGAAACGGGAGAAATTGTCCTAGTAGTTGCATGTATAGGGTTCCACATCAGTGGGAGAAAGATACACAGATGGGGTGTAATGAACCAACGTCTAAACATTTCTGTTGATGCGCTCACATTTCCCGGCATATGTTGCATACAACTCCTTGGTTCGATCGAAATTAGATTATGCTAGCACTCTGGGACACGAACGCAAAGAAAGATATATCTAAACTTAAGATGGTGCAGAGAAGAGCAGTTCGTTTTATTTATGGAGTGTATAAGATATACGAGGCTTGACTCCCGCCTTCATTTAAAGGGAAGCTAAAGACGTCCTCGAATAAAACGAGTTAGTGGTGACTTCTAGAGTATTTCTATCCAGTGAACCTAAATATCACGTTCATTTTCCCGGAAGGCATAACTAAACGCGAGAAAACGAAAGACCTCTAATCAGTCGTTACGTCATAAAAGTATCTTTCGTCCGCCAAGCGCGTGTCGCTCGTGTGGGCAGTGCGTTGCAATTACGAGCTTGCAAAGCGTATTCCCCGCGCTGACACCAGTCGTGACGTCTTTTTTTTTTAACCTTTTTGAATCTAGCAAGAGTGCAAGGGCATAGCTTTGATATGCACTGAAGATGTACGAGAGCGGAGATTCCGAAAACTGCTTTTATGAGGTAACGGTCCGGGAACCAGGGGCACCAGGGGCACTTCGAGAAATGAATTTCTGTAGCATCCGTGCACCAAATTGAAGAATAATTTCGATATTCGTGATTCTGGAGGCCAAATGAAGATGATTTAAGTATTTTTACTCAAATGCAGAACCGCTTCAGCTTCCCTTTAAAAAAAACTCTGACCATCCCCCGGACAAAAAAAAAACGTTTTTTTTATTTGTTGTCAGGCGATTCATTATGGTGTCGGAGGACAACCCAAGCAATGCTTTGTAGTGAAATATACAAATTTCGTTCGGAAATGAGACAAGCATGACGGATAATAACCGTAAATGATAATCACACGTTTGTATTTTAAACGACTGCCTATATTTTTCGTTCCCAACGGTGCACTCAAGCAAGCGCTCGAAGAGAAGCGAACGGAGAGCGCGATGCGTCATAAAATATCCAACACACAAAATAACGATTTATAGCATTTGTGACGTAGCATGGCTGGCGTGGTTATGAGCTTTGCCGTTGCTGGGGTTGGGGTGGCGTCAACGCGTTACAACCGACCCGTTCGAGCAGTGTCGTCACTAGGGTCAGCGGCAACCGGGGCGGCGGGACGCGGTGACACCCCCCCCCCCCCCCCCCGCTTGTCGCCCGCCGCGACACGCCCCGGAGCGCTGCACCCGGGGCGGTCCGCCCCCCCCCTCCCCTTGTGACGCCACTGATGTGCCGTGTTGCCTTACGTAGGACAACTACATATTTATTTACACTATTTACAAGGCCCACTCGATGTTGAAGGGACCAGCCTCGAGCTGGAATGGACGGAGGTCACCAAGTTCTTCAGCGCTGAGGAGCATGCTGGACGTGACGCCGCTCTGATGCAACTAGGCGACTGAGACGCTCGTCCATGCTATTTAGTCACCCAGTTAAAATCACCCTCCCGGAAAGCTTCCCACCTCGCCTTCATCGCGAAATTCATCACCGACTTAAGCCACGTGAAGGGACAAGACAACAGTGCTGCCGACACCTCATCTCGTTTGGGCCTCAAAGCTCTTGCTGTGGATAACCACGTATGTAGTGTGCCTTTCGTGGGACAACTGCATACTTACCACACTATTAGGCTCGATCGATCTTGAAGGGACCAGCCAGCGCTGTCCGTCGATTGCCCGTGCTGGTCTTTGGTGTTCTATCGCGTGGCTAGCACCACGAATCGCACAATGTGAAAAGGCACTTCTTTCCTTCGTGGTGAAGAAGAACGGGCTGTAGTCCTGATGTTACAAGCTCTTACATCTGCAAGGGTGACTCAGCGTTGCTGGTCGTGACAAGATAGTAAATAAAAAGCATACAAAACACTGCGGCCAATTTGCTTAAGTGTTATTTTTACTTATTTACAAGGACAGAAGGCACGAAAGTTACATAAGCTGTTAGGAAGATGTAGAATAAGGAAGGAATTAAACTTGTAGTAAACCTGACAAAACGGCAGTGACGTTTCCCCGAGCTCTTAGCGGCTTTTCTAGGAACTCACGGTTTGCTCATTCATCTCGACAATAGTTCCCAGATAACACGGCCGCACTTTTTACATCACGTACCGGAGGCTAGTGTGTGATGTACTCGCTTCAAGCCCTCCAAAGCATATAGCTAAGCTGCTTAGCCGGAGTATAGTTCTTTTGAAACATTCCTTGCATCTTCGCTTCATCTCGAATTGTTTCTCACTAAATAGCAATCTCGGCCTTTATAGTTGTAGAACAAAGGCACTTAAGGTGTTTTATGTTAGGAATCGTTATTTCCACTCGCACGTTTCGGAAAGTTGCGAGCGTTTTATGGGATCGTGGATAGAAATAAGGGTGCCTTTTAATGCATCTGAGCGCACAGTCAATCCTGGGCTTGAAAATGAAGTGGATTTTGTTACTCATCCAGGCGGGGATCTTGGTGCTCGGCGACGCAAGGGAGTTGGCTGGGAATAGACGCAGAGGTAATTTATAAATATAAATTTTACTCAACTAATAACTGAGACAGTCTAAATATTAGTTTGCGTGAAATCGGTCGCATACGTTTTAGCTACATTAGAAATAACCGCAATCCGAAGTAATTTCATTGAGATTTCCATTACTTCAGAAAAGACATCATTTTAGAAACTACTACATTAGAATGTCACGGAGTATTAGAAAATAACTTCTAGGTCTACTTTTCTCCACTGTGCTGTTTTTATTTTGCGTATTTGGTGCTTCTCTTGACAATTTTTTTTTAATTTTTTTTAACTTTGTCTTTTGTTAAAGTTTAAATCATATATTTAGATTTAGCCAGCTGAACCTGACACCCGCATAGAGAATAAAAACATGTAACAATTTGATTTAGAAAGTATCCAGTGCGATTGTTCAAATAACAAGGTACACCATGACGACAATAATGCCCGATTCACAAGTGCGATTTTACTTGCGGTTTCGCAGTTGCCATGTCGCTCCTGCTGCAGAGTGTCGTGAAACCCGCGTTGCCCGGCACTGCAGCTGCGAAACCACAAGAAAAATTGCACCGTGTGTATAATGTGTTTAATCAAGGAAAGGAACGAAAAACGCACTCTAAAGTGGTAGAGAAAACAGCAAATAAAAGGCGACGTTCATATGCTTTTTTTTGTGCTTCAATCCAACGTTAGCCGTCGTCATGGTACACTTTCAGCAGCTCACCTACACACTCATTGTACTTTGTTAATAAGTGTAACTAATTAGATTACCCATCCATTATCGAGATTACTCTCTTCAGCTTTCCAATAACTACATTTATCTCTCCTTCTCTATCCCTTACTCAAACATGTCAATCAATTTGTTCAGTTTCACTATCGTATTGTCGTCGAAGCCATTTATTTTATTCTATTCGAAAGGGGATGCGTGTCTCGGCAAGTGAGTACGCGCAGATCGTCGAATAAATACTTTTACCGGCAGGAGTTATATCTGGGCAAAGGGAAGATGTACGCCGAGGCAATTAAGGTTCGATAAACCGCCTCGTTTTCTAAATACTCTTTTTCTTGAGGATTTCAAAATTAAAATCATTTTTATTCAGAGGATTGCCGGGTGGCAGGTGGTCTGAGGGGTCATCACAGAAGGCATAGGCATGCCTGACGAGTGGACAGTCAGTCACATTATTCAGCAAGCCCAGACAAAGAGAAAGTTCAAACAGAGAAAAAGAAATCACACGACAGGGACCACCGCATTTTGTATTATTGCTGTTGGACGGAGGACAATACAATGGGAGCCGCCGTCCGGAGAAGCGAGTTCAAGGAGAACTCCTTGAACTCGCGCGAAGGTCTTACAAAAAAATAAAAAGGCTTATGCAGAACGAAAGAAAAGAAGCACATCTTGGGCGAAGTGATAGGTGAACCTATTGCCGCCAACGATGTTGTGTCAAGTCATCATTTCATCAACCAAGAGCAATGTCATCGTACAGTTTTATAGCAAGCTAAACCGAGTCACTGTTCTCGAGATTGCCCGTAAAAGCCGCATCAGGAACAGCCAAGTTAGAATTCCGGACGAAACGGAACTGTACCGGAATGAGCGTCTATGCCCTTCGCTAAAACGGCTTCTTTCACTGGTAATTTCCAAGAAGCGCGAATGTCAATGGCGATCCGTTTTGACACGGAACGGCAAAGATTTTGCGCAGAAAACAGAGCAAAGTGCGTAATATGACTCACAATGACTTGTCTAAATTGGCCTAAGCGATAGCTTTGCATGCTTAATCTTTTCGATAAGGTATGTTGTATCAAGACTTGGTTATACCTTCTGACACTGCACTACCAGTTCCCTCGCTGGACCTTTCTTCTTTTATGCATATAACTGCGGCGGTCACTTGCTCCTAAGCAGAACCAAGTTTCTGCTTTTTTGAATGAATTTTAATTCCGCTTCGGCATTTTGATGTTTTCCGAAACATGGTATCACACGGATTGTGGCTTGTTAGTTTTGGACGAATACAGTCATTATTTTATAAATAAGACCGGAATGCAGAGCCGTGGTGTTACGATGCACGTCACACTACAAATAACATGCGAGATTCTGAAAGAGTTCACAAGTATTACAAGAGATGATGAACTACTATGCCTGCAAAGTAACAGTCAAATGTGTGAGGTAGTTTCTAGCCCACCCTCCGGCCACCAAAGTGTTTTTCTTGGCTTTATAAAAGAAGTATTAAATTTTGCCTCTCTTAATCAGTTTAGCGTAATAAAGGGGACCTTAATATAAACATGGTTTATGACAACGCGTATGCTCGCGATTTAAGCAGCAGAATACACTCTTACGGCTTCCACAACGTTATCACGACACCGTCCCGCGTTTCACTTAGTGGTGAATCTATTCCTGATCTTTTCACTGTCAGCATGAACACACGTGTGCTCGCCGCTGGTTTTATACCTTATGAATCATAAGTGACCATTGCCCAATCTTCATGGCCTCTTTCAATTTTATATCGATAGAACAAACATGTCAGCCCAAAGTGATGTACCGAAACCTGTCGAGTCACATCATGAGCACTTCTCGTACGCATACCGTAAATGCTGACTGGTTATCAGTTTATTATAAAACGAAGGCTAACGACGCCAACGATGAATATTTATCAATATTATCTCGCCTTTATAATGCCGCTTTCCCTTACAAAAACGTCAAGGTAAAAAAAAAGATTAGGAAAATATGCATGGATAAGAGCACAGCTTTTAAAACTTGTGAAATCAAAGAATAACCTCTTCAAAGCATTATTGCGTACAAGGGAATTATGTAGACTTTAAGAAATATGGAAACAAATTAACTGCAAAGTTAAGGAGAGCAAGTCATTCTATTGCAACAACATTTTTTTATATGCCTAAAAAGCGCCCTGATAAAATATGGGAAATAATAAATCAGGGTCTAAAGCGGCAAAATATACAATGTGGCACAACGGAGGTAACAATACACAGGGTGTCCAGCGACCGGGAAAACCGGGAATGGTCAGGGGAATTTTAATTACCGGGAAAATTCAGGGTATTGTCAGGAATACTGCCAAGAAGCGAGCCCAGTCAGAGAAAATGAGCTGAAAACGCCATCGAGTGCCCCGTGCAAAGACTTGAGGACTTAGGGGCAGAAAAATAGGCAATAAATTCTATTAGAGCGGAGCGCGGGCTCTGCCCACCCGATGTAAAGTGCGCTACCCGATGCAAAGTGAACAGCCGACAAATCCAGTCCTTGCCTTGCCTTGCCTTGCCTTGGATTGGATTGGATTGAGGGCACGACACTAGAGCTTGATCCAGTTAGAGCTTCTAGATTTAATAACAAATGCGAAAGCAGCTGACCCCAGTCCAATCCAAGCATTAAGCCGAAAGTATCCGAAAGTATGCATCTGGCGGCCATGCGCCATGCTGCCATTCGGTTATTGACGTGTGTGGTTGAGCGCCGTGTTTTCATTGTGTTCCCGGAAGTGGCCACTTCACTGAAAAAGTCGGCGGCAAGAAAGTGCTCGTTTAATCCGGACTGGACAAACCCGAATATTTCGGGATATGCAAGTTGGATTAAGCCCGTGCAAAATGATTCTCACAGTGCTCAATGCTCAATGCCTTGTGTGGTAATGGTCTTATATATTTAAGCGCCTCTACAGTGGTCAGGGAATTTCACCTGAAATTGTCAGGGAAAACCTGGAAAAGTCAGGAAATTTCAAAATAATATTTTGCTAGACACCCTGAATACAAGACAAGAAACTCTCAGGGGCCTCCCCAGCTAAATACTTTAATACGCATTTCGTGAGTATTGTGAAACCACTAAATAACCTTACAAGCTACATTCTAGATAATCAGTGCAGGGATACGATGTTTCTCGAACCAGCTTATGAAAGAGAAGTCTGTCGTACATGATGTACGACAGACTTGATAGGTGATGTAAGTCTAAAAAACACAATTTCCGCAGATGTAGACGACCTGCAAACAAAACTTGTAAAGTATGGGATCGATGCCTTGAATATATATTTAATTTGGTTCTGTAGTCTGGTTTATTTCTGAACGCAATGTAAAAGCCAACAACTTCGATAATCCTTAAGGGTGAAAAACAAAATACGTGAATAACTCTAGGCCGGTATCCATTCCCCCCCCCCCTTTTTTCTTTAAACCGCACATGAGAAGATAATTTTTCGGCGTATTAACAACTTTCTCTCAAAACACAACTTACTCGAAAACTCTCTACACGGTATCCATCAGGGAAAGCCGACTGAAACAGCACTATTGAGCTATAAATAGCTCATATTTAAACTATTGACGTTAACAAGCTCACTTTCAGAATATTTATCAACTATAGTAAGGCATTCGACTACATCGATCATGATATTTTGTTAGCTAAACTTTATACATATAGTGTCCGCGTGCCTGCACATCCAGTGGCGTAACTAGTTATGACGGCGCCCATGGCAAAATAAAAATTGCGGCCCTCATAGCCCATGGCAAATGAAATTTCGCGCCCCTCACGTAGCCCCGCTGCCATTTTTTTTCCATTGGGCACATGTGGGGTGGAGTCGGCTCGGCGCCCCCTCCCAAGTGGCGCCCGGGGCACTTGTACCCCCCTGCCCCCCCCCCCCCCTAGTTACGCCACTGTGCACATCTGTTATTTCAGTCTTACCTCGAAGAGCGCGAACAATGCATTTGAATAGAGAATCACCTGTCGTATTTTAAAATAATGAAGTCCGGAGTACAACAGGGCAGTGTGGACCGCTTCTATTTATTATATACGTTAATGGCGTCGAAAACAAAAACACAGTTTATGGTCTTTACGCGGATGATATGAATGTGTTTATATCTGCTTGTGATGTAAATCAAATAATCGTAGAAGCTGAAAGCGAATTGTTAAGACTATGGAATGGTCCAACCGGAGCAATCTAAAAAATGAAAGCCAAAAAATCTAAATTTATTTTATTTAACACCACGCAAAAACAGTCAGAGGTAATTTGGTACTTGGTGGCACACAGGCTGAAATAATGAACAAACACAAGATCCTCGATGTTACATTTTCTTCAAATATGAAATTGACAGATCATATGAAGTATTTATCCAAGTAGCTGTCATCAGCCGCAGGAGCATTAGCACAAACTCGTTATTTCCTTCCCGGTAATGCGAAACTTCAAATATACCATGCCTTGTTTACTTCAAAGATAAATTAGTGTAGGCTTGTCTGGGGCACAACCACGGGAGAAATATACACAACCATAGCCTCCTCTATACTCACAAAGCCTGGCAGTTCGACGACGGAGCCATAGAGCGCCCGCTCGCAGATTTAGAGCGCGAGGATCTGGTAGCACAGAGCATTTCTCGGGGAGCTAGAGTGCCTTCATACACACGCGCGCTTTTGCTTGAGTGGTGACATCTCAGCCATTTTCACGCCCAATCGTTTTTTTTATGCGTTTTGAAGTGCGCGCAATACAGTGTCACTCAGCTCGAGCGCGCAGCTTTGGCTAATGTAGGGAGGCTCTAGTGAGGGTGGGTGCAACTCAAAACCTGGAGAGCGTTTGCAATTTAATGGCGGCGCCTGAGGGAGAGGATTCGGGAAAGGATATGCGCCAATGTTGCCTGCACGAGAGCAGACGCCCGCTCTGTTGCAACTCTGTTGCTCCATGCGCCTTTCCTCCTCTCGCCTCCCATTGCAAGCAACGAACGCCTTGGCGCAGCCTCTCTCGCTTCCTTCTCGCTCCGAGAATTGCAAACGTCGAGAGGAGAAAGCAGGGTTGCCAGACAAGCAGCAACGTCAAGATGGCGGAATTTACCATTTTTCGCGTTAAAAAAATACTTAACCTATCGCAACAAAACTGGTGGCTATGGAAAAGTAATCATTTATACCTTGTGTAAATTATTCAAGCACCTTAATGGGCTCTTATGACCTGAGTTAGGAAATAAAACGACCCTTTGCCCCATAGACTCCCAGCAAAATTTAGCAATTAAATGGCGTCCATGTCCCGTGATCCCCGATCTAGCAGTTCGCCCACCTCACCGAGCCTCCCAGGCTAATGCATGTACCAGTCCATCGCCTAAGTCATGCACCGAGTGCGCGAGAGCGTCACGCGTTGGAACATTCAGTGCAAGAATGGATGTCTTCACCCTGAGACAGACAGACATGTGGGCACCCTACGGGGAGCCTGTAGTCAGCGCACAGCTCTTTGCAGCGGCAAGGACCCGAAACATGGTTTTCAAACCCGACGAGAAAGAAGCGGTAGCGCGAAGAACGCAAGGAGAACAAGCGGACATTCCATCGCTCGGGACAAGTGTGTTTCAGCGTCTCGCCGCAGCGGGGCGCCTGTTGCATGACTCTCCTAGAGTGCCTCAATGTTGTTGGCCGCTGCGCCTTGCTAGAGTGGCGACATCTTTAGGGAGGGCAAGTGCCGCCTTTTCGGGGATTCCCCGGTTTCCCCCGACCGCTCCCGGTGGCGGCCGCCATTTTCCTCTCGCGTTGTGTTGACGCTGCACGCGTGATACCGGGAGGTCGCCTCGTGGCCTCGTACCCACAACAATTAGGGTGCCTCGACAACAATGCCGGGTTGCTGCGTGCCGAAGTGCTCAAATAACTCCCGAAACGGGTGGAGGCTATTCAACATTCCAACGAACGCCAAACGGAAGCGACTGTGGCTGACGCAGATAAAAAGGGACAACTGGGAGCCGACCCGCTCCTCGTCTGTGTGCAGTGTGAGTAGCAGCTCTGTTTCCTTCCGATCCCTGTGTCGTTCACCGTAGGAAATATTGTTTAGAAGTACTGGCTGAGGTCCTGAACGATTATGTTATATAGATACTTCCACGACTCGCTACTGCTATTGCTCGCAGTCGTTGGTATAGCGACCAGCGATCCGACTTCTTTCTATTCTCCCGTACGCCAGTAAAATGCAATCGCCCAGCAACGAATGTTCGTGTGTAGCGCGAGCGCGCCGATCTCGGAGGCTATGGTTCGTGTGTGCTGGTCGGCTTCAGGACAGAATGTTACTGAGTAAGAATATTTCGTGTTGTCCTTGCTTACCCGCAGTCTCGGGGTTGTAGGCCGTTCGGTCGACGCTGCATGATGACGTCGAACACCGGTATCTACCATGCTGGTGGTTGACTCGACGGCCCTTCGCAGCGAGAGCAATGGTAAACTGCGCCGCTATCGGCTGTAGCAATTACCCCGTATCCCGATGATCGTCCGATCGTTTCGTCGGCATGCCCCGCGAGACAGAGTGGCCGTCAAGTTAGAGAAAGTACGAGCGGCAGGAAAGGGATGCGGCCGCGGATTATCGAGTTTGCGGGACGCATTTCATAGCGGCGAATGACGGCACTTTTCTACCGTTGTTTACGTTCGCGCACGCCTTTGCATCGGCTTTTGCTCGTTCGTGGTGTATATGGCCTTTGGTCTTCGTTGCATAACGCCGTTTTCACGCTTCGAGCGTACCTTCAGGGCTCCCGGCCGAATCCGGGCGAGTGTCGCGCCGCGAGCCCGCCCCGACGGCGATCGGTCGGTGGCGGTCCCCGTGTGCAAGCTCGCCGAGCCGCCGCCGCCGGGTCATCGGTTCGTGCCGTCCGCGATACGATAACCTTTGCAAGGAGCGAAAGTATGCATGCGAGCCGGAGAAAACATATCATAATATAAACCCTGAGACAATGAGATTTTCTTGTTTCAGGGTTAAGTTATGACGGTAACATTGCGTTGTTTACCAGTATTTCGCAAAATCGTAACAATGTTTCTACAAGCGACTCCTAGAGCCGCTCGTCAAATTATGAAGCGCGCAATTAAGCTTTTTCTTTTTTTGGCGACACGGCATCCCTTCGCGTCAAAACTTCGTCGGCGGCATTTCGAAACTTTCTGCTCGTAGCGCGATCGCACCAATGCCGAAAAATTCCGCACGTACTAGATAAACGTCATCATCGTAAGCTCAGCACGTTTTTCACGGTACCTTTGTTCACGGTACCTTTGTTGAAAATATGGTGCATGTTAGCGCATGTCCGGGCCGTTAGCAGCATCCTACGCCTTGGTAAGCGCATCCGCGCGGCGTGAAGTCAACCACCAGTATGGTGCAGGGCCCCGTCCACGCCCCGTCCTTCCCTAGATGTTCCCTAGCGTGACCTCACTTGCAAGGCATGTATTGGGAAGGGGAGGGGGGGTAGTTTTTTGAGGGGTTCTGGGGTGATTGCATCACAAGCTTGCTGTACACTTTGCATCAGGACCTCTGAGAAGGGTATTTACCCAGCCTGGGGGAGTATGACAGTAGCGTTGTATCGCACATTTCGTTATTTTGTGGTGTAAGAGCAGTTCTTTTGCAGAAAACCCATTAGTATAATGAACGTCTTTAAAGATATTGAACATTCGCCCTTAGTGTGCATTAGCATGTTAAATAGACTCATGTTTGTAATAGATTGTCAATTTTAAGGAAAATAAATTGAGAGCAAGTTTGCTTTAGAGCCTACTTCTATCTAATGACGCCCTCTGTTCTATTTTCAGGCCGACTTTGAGCCCAGTGCCTACGAGCAGAACAGAGCCGACGGATGGCAAAAGCTGACACCGATTGCGGTTCCAACAGGCGGGATGGATAGCCTAATAAAATTCTTAACTTTTGCGATATAAAAACGAATTGAAAAAAAAATTTGTTTTCCTGTTTTTAGTTTAAAAGCCCGTAGTGCAAGTGTTACGGTGCTCATTATGAACATCCGTATAACTTTTAGAAGCGTGGGTTTCTCGAAGAGTTCACCCCAGGCCAGCCAAATACAAATCACAGCCCATCTATCATTTCAATTTTGTTAGGCAATAATCCCGGCGAATTAAAAGGGCGATATATCGAGCTCAGCGTAATCGCGGTCTCCACCTCGCTGGTGACTGCCTTTCATTTCACTCATTTAATCCGACGTCAAATTCCGAAATCTATTGCACAAAACGGTACCGCACATACACACTGTCCACAAACTTACATAAATCGGCCATCGGCAAGAAGCGGATCAGAACACAAGCGGCAGCCGATGGCACTTTTAGTCAGCGGACTCGCCGCATCTAAATCGTCAATTTATACCATAAAACAGGTGCACACGTGACTCGAAGGGTGAGGTGACGCGTTCCTTAAAGCAGTCCTCCTTTATTTTACATGTGATCCTACCCAATGGCATCAAAGGAGCTCAAAGCGAGAGGAAAAATGGCCGCTCTTCTAGCTGACGACAGAGTTGTCCCCACTCCACAAGGCGCAGCGGCCAACAACATTGAGGCACTCTAGACTCTCCCCCCCCCCCCCCTTCGTTGTCTGCCGCTCTACCTTTTCAACTTTGGCGGCCGCGTCTCGTGGCGATCTGCCAGGCTTTGTCAGGGGTATAGAGGAGGCTATGACTCTACATTCTACTTTTACAGAAGAAAGCCTCCTCTGCTACCTTGCTAATGCACCACGATTACGATCCAACGGAACAGTTTTTTAAGCGTTATAACATAAGTGCTGAACATAATTAGGAATTTATGAGCGGAACGTAAGGGCGCAAGCGAGCTGGTGTATATTAAACATTTTAGTGAAAAACCCGAGGCTGAGGTAATGACAGACGACGACAAGGGAGAGAAGGGGAGACGTCTATTGCTTTATTATTCTTTTCTTCTGAAATTAAACTTTCAAATACTTTTTGAGAGTTGCCCTTCAATTAGCAAAATATTAAAGTGACCCTCACACCCACAGCCGTGAGAGGTGGTTTGTGCCACGCCGGCGCACTGATTATTTGGTACAGTCAGTAACATATGAGGTGCCGGTTGTACTAAACAAATATAACAAACAAAATATTGATTTTAACACCTTTACTTGAAAGAAGATACGAGAATGTTTCACAAACCAGAGTTGATTTACTAAATGTTTCTATATTTTATATAAACATATGTTCAGAGACATCATTGTTCGTCTGTCAGACATTAGTTTGTGTTACGGATAAATAGGTCAACTATTTTATTATATTACTTTACATATACATAAATATATGTACTGTTGTTGATTGTTTCTTTGTTCATCAAGTGCCATAAGAGTCACACTTGTTCTATGTAAATTTATGTGACGATGTGCTGCGCAAATTGATGTGACCGAAACGCAGCTGCGCGTACATGAACCCCCCCCCCCCCCTTTCCCCCAGATATTTTTAAGCTGTTCTCTGACTGCTTTTTGCCTGGGGGCCGCCAACACCGCGTTGAAAAAAAATAAATTGAATTGAATTGAATTGAATCGAAGTTGATTGCAAGCGATCAACAAGTTTCGTCACCTCCTCGCAGCTCGTACTGAAAACGCAACCCATAAACCATGTGACCACGATGGACACGTTAGAAACTCTCTGTAACAGAGGCTTTCGGGAGGCTAACGCCGGGTATTTGCGCGCGACGCGTCGCCTGCCCATGCTCTATAGAGCCTTCTAGTCACAGAGAGTGCCCAACTGCTCGATGGAGATTACGTGGTTTATGGGCCGCATTTGCAACACGAGCTGCGAGGACAGCGTGGAGTCGTCTGTAAACGTCTCCACCTTTCCGCCTGCTTTTCCTCCTCGCCACGCGAAAACGCAGCGCATGCGCACTGGCGACCAATCTCTCGCGGCTAGGGATGTCGCGAACCACCTTAGATTCGAATTCGAAAGTTCTCGATATTTTCGAACCGTACCACGGACCAACTTTCAAAAAGGTCGCAACTTTCGAACACCGTGGAGTTTCGAATTCGAAAAGTTCGAAGCTTTCACGGTTTCTAAAAGTTCGGGTTCGAATATTTCGAATATTTTTTTTACTTGAGGTTCGAGAAATTCGAAGATTTCGAACTTTCCTAACTTGAAATTCGAGAGATTCGAAAATTTTGAATTTCTTGGGATCTGAAGTTCGAAAAATCGAAGATTTCGAATTTCTTTGAATCTGAAGTTCGAAAAATCGAAGATTTCGAATTTTTTGGATCTGAAATTCGAAAATTCGAACGCTTCGAATTTTTATAGACATAAAGTTCGAAAAATTCGAAGATTTCGAATTTCTTTCTACATAAAGTTCGAAAAGTTCGAAGGTTTCGATTCTCTTTTAAGGCTAAATTAGAAAAAAAACTTCGAAGATTTCGAATTTTTTCAAGTCCAAGTTTGCAAAGTTCGAAGTCCGGTTTTCATGTTCCTCCACAGTTTCAGTTTCAAATAACGTTTTCACGCCTCACTGGTTTTCACGAAATCAGGTTTAGAAAAGTTCGGGTGTGATATTTAGACTGCGCGAAGTTGGTCAGGCAATTAAATGAGACGACGAGTGTCCCGGATGTGCTGGAATATTTGCCAGTGCAGAGTGACGTGTGACCATAGATCAGTAATTGTGACCGCCAGCCCGGGGGGGGGGGTCTTTAACGTGCATCACGCAGTAGTGATCACACGAACGCACTGTTTTACGATACTCATCCAGTTCGAAACGGCCAGGGGCGGGCAGGAGGTTGAGGCTCAGAAAAACCTTGAAGCGATCTGGCAAACTACCTCCCCACCCCCTTGCACGCTGGTAGTAATCCGATCGAACGCCGCCCGAGTGACGCTGGCATATAGTAAGTTTAGTTTGTAATTGTTCTGGAGGTTTATTTTCCGGGACGGAGGAAACGCCGAGCAAAAAGCACAGAAGCCGACACAACTCGAGGTCGAGGAGCGTTCTACCATACCAGTGGCGTCGGAAGAGGAAAAACGGGGGAAAGGGAGGGGGGGGGGGCTCCAGCTTCCCCCCTCCCTCAGATATTTCGGACTGTTAAAGAAAACAATACGGGGAAAGAGGGCGTGGTCGAGCTTATTTTAATCTGAAATTATTTATGCATATGTATAGCTACTGTCGCTCTTCACTGCATAAAAGATCGCGTAGATGGTCATTGTCGGAAACTCGTTGTCAGAAGGCACTACTCGTCACATGCTTAGTGGTTCGGAAGTTCAAAGCTATGTCTTTTCGACCTAAATAACTGTGCCATTGGTAAAAAAAAAATTAAACATAACAATAAATGCGGAGATGAAAAGCTGGAGAAAAAAAAAAACTATCAAGAACCCGCCGGAAGTGTTGTATTCTTGCATATTCAGAGGCTCAGAACTTCGAAACAAGTTTCTCCTACCAAAATGTGTACAGGCTAAAAAAAAACACGTCCCAAAAACGTAAAACAAAAGATAAAAAATTAAATAATGTTTTTTTAATGACGTGCTGAACTTGAACAATATTAGAAATCTTCCGCCATGAGTTAATTTATTCCTCAACGTGAAAAAACAATAAATACATTATTTTGTATTCTGCAGATGGCAATGATATGTACTGTCTGTGGTGTTAATTTAAATGCGATACCTCAAACAATTTAGACGAAAAAAATTACCAAGTTTAGGGCATAATTGCCCGTAGATACATGTTTGGACATTTCTTCGAAACTCATCTTGAATAACAATAATCATATCTTAAGACGACACTTACCTAGGCTATACATAGATCATTCTTAAAAAGTTTAACATCTCTACCATAAATAGCTTCGGCTATAGCGCGCTTCAAATATGGCACAAACGACAATCGTCAAAAACCCGTCGTCCTTCCTCGCTCCTTCGGGAATTTATTTCTTTAAAACTAAGCATGCCAGAACATTGAAATAAACGGCATTGTCTTTCGCAAGGAATGCAACACCGCATGTAAAAATTCGAAAAAAATAATTACGAATGTACCTCACTGCTTGAATCCAAATGAAACCGCCCGCCGGTCTTTCGAAGTTCGACGAACTTCGAACTTTTACCCTAAAAGTTCGAAGTTCGTCGAACTTTTGACTTTTCAGGATTCGAAAGTTCGAAAATTTTCGAATTCTCTAGATAAATAAGTTCGGCAAGCGCCTCGAATTTCTTGGCGTGGAAAGTTCGAAAAGTTTCGAATTTTCCGGTCCAGTTGTTCTCAAATGGGCGCCCGCGGACCCCGTGGGGTCCGCGAGGCATTCTAGGGTCCGCGAAGCCCTGCCTCCATCAGTCAAGCGTGGCAATAAAAGTCTTTTTTTCAGATTGAGAACTGTTGCCAATTTTTGGGTGAATTTTCTCGTGTGTATGTGAAGGAGAGAAGTCTGCGTCAAACTACCCCTTAGTTATATCAATTTATTAAATCATTATCATAATGAAGCATATACCTTTCTTTCCCGTCACCATGAACGGGGTCCTCCTCATCTCCCGCCGATCCACAAGGGTCCAGAAGCCTCGATGGTTGAGAACCACTGTTTTAGTCTATCAAGTTCGAAAGTTCGACAACGATCGAATTTTGCAGCGTAGTAAGTTCAAGGTTCGAAAAGGATTCGGAATTTTTTAGCGTAATAAGTTCGAAGGTTCGAAAAACATTGCACTTCTGAACGCGCGAAGATTCGAAAATTTCGAAAAGCGTCGAATCTTCTTAGTTTAACAAGTTCGAAAATTCGACTTCCGTCGATTTTTCGATATGGAAAGTTCGAACATTCGAAATCTTTTGAACTTTTCGAACCGCTTGATTCGATCATCGAAACTTCGGTGCGAAAAAGTTCGCGGCATCCCTACTCGCGGCGCACGCAGGCGTTAGAAGAGGAAAAGGAACGAGTAAACATGACGGCCTCGGGGAGCGCTTCCGACAGGCATACACTCAGAAAAAAAGGGTATACACCAACTCATATTTACAAACAAACCGGAGCGCCGGAGCGCCCCTAGCGGACGCCACCGGCGCCGCGCATGCGCGATGGGGGTGTGGGCAAGAAGCGGCTCGCCGTCGCCCATAAACACACCATTGAAATGCGATGTTGTCGGCGTCAGTGTGAGTCCCCCTGCCCTTTTTCGCGTTCGAATCGTTGGTTCTACGTCTTCCTGGCGATGTCTGACTATCTTGAGCGGCGTCAGCGAAACTACCGAGGCTCGTTACACCGCAAAACTTCGCGTGAATAATGTGACATGTGGCGATTCATTCCGCGTGGACGCCGCAGAACGTACGCTAAAGCCTGATTCGCACTGATGAGATTTCGCTCGGAATTTTCAGTCGCGACGCCGCTCGGGCTGCAAAAGCGTGAACCGTAGCTGAGATGGTCGACGTCGATACTGAAAATCGCAAGCAGAATCGGACCAACTGAATTAGGCATAACAAGTCGGTGATGGTCACTGGTAACAATGATCAACATCTCCTTGTATCTACTGTTTACATCGAGCCTGCTTACCAACCTTCAAATTTAAGTCTTTTGAGGCCTGCACTTACTTCTTATCGCAAGTACCGGGCCAACATTTGGTCTACGGACCGGCGTCGTCTAAGAGAGCAGACGACAAGCAGAAACGTTTGAAAGAGCAGACGACAGTTCGAACAATCAGGCGGCCGTTTGAACTTGAAGACGCACTGAACGTAGTCCGCAGGTGGTCCGCACAACTTGACGGTTTTCTGGCGTTCATGTTGGAACAAAACAAATAAATCTGATGACCACAAGTATCCGTGAATTCAACCCAAAGTGCTTCCCGCCCAAGCAATCGTTGTCCGACGGCGTCTGCTTTTCCCTTTTCACGGCACATATCCAGATTCTCGGACGAACCGAGCACGTGAAAACTGACCTTCAAACCTTTCTCGACACTTTTGGTACGGCCCCAGTCGCGGCGTTTTGACGAGAAGGCAGGTTTTTGTCTGGTTCCTTTCAAAACAACGCAGGAATACACGTCTGGCATGGGGACTTCTGCCCACAGCCCCAGACCGGAAGTGCGACCGACGCGCCACCACCGCGCCGTGACGTCACACAGATGAGTCTCGTGTATAGACCGTTCCAGCTCTTATCTTCCAGTCCGAAAAATGCTGAGTCACTGGACTGTTACGCATGCGTGGCGTCTCATATTTCGTGGAAGACAGCTACTGCGCACGCTCAGAACGCCTTCCACAGCCCAGAAGACAAAGATGGCAGCGCCCGGAAGGCGGTATTTGGAAAGGTCTATACAAGACCGACACGCGGAGCGACTCTGTTTACCAACACGCCGGAAGGCCGCGCATGCGCGGTCGCTATGTGGGCAAGAGCAGCCCGGCTCTCCGTCTTTTCGCCATTGCGTTCTATGGCGTGCGCTCGTTGTTGTCGTTGTAGGGACGCTTGTATCTTTATTTGTGCGTCGTATTTCCTGATAACGTATGTCGTATGCTATGCCCGACTATTTGAGCTCGCTGCCCGAGCCTGAACGGCAGCGGTATCGAAACAAACTGTGCGGTGACGGCGTTGCCTTCGACGATCCGTATGCCGTAAACAAGGCCTGCTGGACTTCCGACGTAAAGTTGCTGCCACCGAAGTCGACGGCTCATGTCGTCGTTTATTTAGTTTTTTCGCCAAGCCAGTTCACGGCCGACACGGTGCAGGCGTACAAGTCTCTCGAGGCCTACGATTACTTCGAGTCGGTTTCCGCACTGCCGGCGGGATCAGCAGTCTCTGGGTCTGCGGAAGTGTGTGTATTCATTAATTGATTAAATACACACAGCGTCTTCAAGTCAAGGTATATTTTTCCTACCCTCGTGACCACAAGGCATGACTAGCAGTAACGCTTTGTCCTTTCTGCAGTCTTGGCGGTAACACGTTACAAGTAACGGCGTTGCCGGTAACGCGTTACTTTTTTCAATAACGTAGTAACCTACTCGTTACGTTTTCGACACAGTAACGGGTAACGTACTTACGTTACTATTTCAAGCAACGTAGTTACGTTACTCGTTACTCCTTCCCAAGTCTTAAAGAAATTACACTTCAATTTTTTCCGTGTTTTAGGCGTCAAGCCATGTTTTTCTTTGCGTTTTTTCTCGTGAGTATTTAGGTGAAACCGTAAAACGAGATAAAGTAATTATGTTCAGTTTCTGCACGAACATAATGTTTCTTGATATATGACCTGTATCGTCAAAACCGTAAAATGTGCTAAATCATAATTTAAAAAAAAGTAACGCAGAAGTAACGTGCGTTACTTTTTATCGGTAGCGGTAACGGGTTCCTTTTATTTTTAGGCAACATAGCTCGGTAACGCGTACCTTTTATTTGCAAGTAACGAGTAACGTATTTCGTTACTTTTTTCGGTAACGCCTACAACACTGCCGTTCTGTCGCCGATCCTCTTCTGCTGGGTAGCACGGGCGTAGCGAGCCTCCGACGAGCGCTTGGCCGATGCTTTGTGCGCGAACACCATGGGAACAAAATCCCGGTGGTCTTGATCAGGCAACGCTTTCCCTGCACATAAGCAAGCCTCGGGACGGAGATTGAAATGGAAGCCGCACTTGCCTTCAAGAAAGTGTTTGCCGCACAAACGGTCGTTCGCGCGAGGCGACGATTCTTTTCGATCCACGGATATTATCCACCTTTTATGCCTTTCAGAGTCTGCCGGGAACTTGTGGAAACTCACTCCGCTACTTTTCTTGTACATTTCGGTGCAATTAACAGCAACACAGCTTCGCGGCATGCTGAAATGCTATGACGCCCATGCGAAACGTGCGCCCTTTTGCCCACACCCTGCCACACCCCCCGGCTCCGGCGCGATCGCAGCGCCGCCGCAGCTCCGTGACGTCAAGCCCGCGTGTCGGTGTATACACCAACTCATGTTTACAAACAAACGGAGCGCCCGGAGCGCCCCTAGCGGACGCCACCGGCGCCGCGCATGCGCGATGGGGGTGTGGGCAACAAGCTCGCCGTCGCCCATAAACAAACCATTGAAATGCGATGTTATCGGCGTCAGTGTGAGTACCCCTGCCCTTTATCACTTTCGAATTGTTGATTCTACGTCTTCCTGGCAATGTCTGACTACATGAGCGGCGTCAGCGAAATTAACGAGGCTCGTTACACCGCAAAACTTCGCGTGAATAATCTGACATGCGGCGATTCATTCCGCGTGGACGCCGCAGAATGTACGCTAAAGCCTGATTCACATGATGAGATTTCGCTCGCAATTTTCAGTCGCGACGTCGCTGGGGCTGCAAAAGCGTGAACCGTAGCTGAGATGGTCGACGTCGATACTGAAAATCGCAAGCAGAATCGGACGAAGTGAATCAGGCATAACAAGTCGGTGATGGCCGCTGGTAACAATAATCAACATCTCCTTGTATCTACTGTTTACGTCGAGCCTGCTTACCAACCTTCAAACTTAAGTCTTTTGAGGCCTGCACTTACTTCTTATCGCAAGTACCGGGCCAACATTTGGTCTACGGGCCGGTGTCGTCTAAAAGAGCAGACGACAAGCAGAAGCGTTTGAAAGAGCAGACGACAGTTCGAACGATCAGACGGCCGTTCGAACTTCAAGACGCACTGAACGTAGTCCGCAGGTGGGCCGTACAACTTGACGGTTTTCCGGCGTTCATGTTGGAACAAAACAAATAAATCTGATGACCACAAGTATCCGTGAATTCAACCCAAAGTGCTTCCCGCCCAAGCAATTGTGGTCCGGCGGCGTCTGGTTTACCATTTTTACGGCACATATCCACGTTCTCGGACGAACCGAGAACATGAAAACTGATCTTCAAACCTTTCTCGACTCTTTGGAACAGCCCCAGTCGCGGCGGTTTGACGAAAAGGCATGTTTTCGTCAGGTTCCTTTCAAAACAACGCAGGAATACACGCCTCACATGGGGCCTTCCGCCCACAGCCCCAGACCGGAAGTGTGACCGACGCGCCACCACCGCGCCGTGACGTAACAGAGATGAGTTCGTGTATACACTAACTTATCTCTGTTACGTCACGGCGCGGTGGTGGCGCACTTCCGGTCTGGGACTGTGGGCGGAAGCACGGGTCGCCATATGAGACGTGTCTTCCCTGCGCGTTTTAAAAGGAAACAGACAAAAACCTGCATTTTCGTTAAAAGCCGCGACTGAGGCTGTACCAAAAGAGTTGAGAAAGGTTTGAAAGTCAGTTTTTATGCGTTCGGTTCGTCCGAGAACGTGGATATATGCCGTGAAAAGGGAAAACCCAGACGCCGTCGGACCACGATTGCGTAGACGGGCAGCACTTTGGGTTGAATGCAGACTTGTACACGTTACTGAAAAATAGTAAGGAATTACACTTACAATTACTCATGGCTAAATTGTAATTTATTACAATTACAATTACCCTTCCATAAAAGTAAGTGACCGTTACCCCCAAAAGTAATCCGTTACTTTCGTGGCGTTACTTTCAACAATATTTTCCTCAATTAAGAAACAAAGGGAAGAAGGTTATTCAAGTTCTTATTGTTGCCACCTGCTCCATTTATTGACCTTGAGTATTTTGAGCAACAGCTGACTCTCGAAAGTCTCGTCAGACATTTTGCGTTATTTCTTATTCAATATGTCGACTGCTACGCTGAACACCATTTGAACTGAGGTACTGGATGGGAGTGCCATATTGTGCCTCACGAATGTTTTATGCTCTGCATTGAGCTTTTTCAGCGAAGCAATGGAAGTACTATTTACCTCGAAGATAGAGCAAAGCTTCGTCGTGGCAGCCGTTGCCTGATATTCGAGAGTTTTAGTAGAGTTGGTAACAGTAAGGTAATAATTAAATAATAAATAAGGTTTGGCTCGATATTCTTCTTCCTTTGGTTCTGAACAGGTCGAGCCTCAGTTGAGACGTTGGTGAATAAGAAAAAGTTTCCAATATTTAAATATAAGTAACCGAGAAAAAAAAACAACAGGACACTCATAACAACAATTAATTAGAACGTTGGTTAAAACAAGGAAATGTAAACGCACGTTTGCCATGTGTACCTTTCTTGGTGCCGTTCAAAAATGCACGGAGCACGGACCGACTGCAGTTTACTCGGTGTTCTCCAGATAGACGTCCGCTGATGCCACGGGCAGCGAAGGGCAGAGAACTAGGTAAGCCGCGCTATGGCCCCACTCACGAGTTTCACTCTCTCCTCAAGCCCAGAATATTAAGTCTACGTCAGCCATCATTATGTTTTATTTGTAAAAAAATATCTGCTTGAGATAAGATGCGTCCTGCTGGGGTAAAAACAGGAAGAAGAAAAAAGGAAGACTATTACCATTTTCGAAGTGCTCGCAAAAAGCTGACTCACAAAAAGGGTAACTGAGATGCAGATAACCTGGCTGGAATTCACAAATAAAGTGGGCCAACCCTAGAACTTAATCTACAAAAAAAGTAAGTAGCTTTTAAAACAGGGTCAAATAAGGTGAAAGAAGCAGAAAAAATACATCCTGTTTTCTAAGAGAAGATGATAAGTGTGCATCGACGAACGATAATGCTTGTGGCAATAACACCTTCACATATTATCACATCTCTTTTAGTGGATTTTAGGGTAGACGGAGCGTTGTCTCGTGTTGTGACATTATGAAAATGGTCCTAGTCACTATAACCGAGAAGGACATTGTTAATTCTTGTCTGTGCACTTACCGCCTTGAGCTTCTGGAAGAGGCATACAATCACTTGGTGTCTACCTCTCCCCGCCTTCGATCGCAAAGAAAAAACAGACACAAAAAAAAAGCGGATATAACTTGCCCCCCCCCCCCCTTTTTTTTTTGTAGAAATGTTTATTTGGATCTTTTGACATTGTTGTTAGGGTCATAAAAAAAGAATTCAGGGGCTTGATGTTGCAAAAAAAAAATAAGAGGTTTGCGGAACTGAGGAGTGCCAAGCCTCCCAGTGTCACTGCGCTCAACTTTACCAAAATGAAAACGACTTTTTCTTTAGAAGGGAGGGGGGGGGGGGGCTGGTCCTGAAAAAAATGTAACGGATTACAAGGAATCCGTTACGTAAAAAATGTAAGGGAATTACTTTAAAATTACTCTAGAAAATATGTAATTATTCCGTTACTAAATTACCGATAAATGTAAGGGATTACAAGTAATTTCGTTACTTGTAACGGATTACGTACAAGTCTGGTTGAATGCAAGGATATTTGTGGTCATCAGATTTATTTGTTTTGTTCTAACATGAACGCCGCAAAACCTTCAAGTTGTGCGGACCACCTGCGGACTACGTTCAGTGCGTCTTCAAGTTCAAACGGCCGCCAGATCGTTCGAACTGTCGTCTGCTCTTTCAAACGTGTCTGCTTGTCGTCTGCCCTTTTAGACGACACCGGCCTGTAGACCAGATGATGGCCCGGTACTTGCGATAAGAAGGAAATGCAGGCCTTAAAAGACTTAAGTTTGAAGGTTGGTAAGCAGGCTCGATGTAAACAGTAGATACAAATCAAAACAAATGAGTTTATTTCTACCTTGTAAAAATACAGATGGAGGGGCTGTGGAAAAAAGCCGCGCTTAGCAGCTTGACGAGCCCACAGTCCCTGTGTTAATGGCAACTAAGCAGCACTAGCCGTGGGAAGAATGAACATGCACAAAAAGGATAATGACAACGAAAACGCAAAGGTATATAGGCATACAAAACAAAAATCATACTCCCATGGTTACAGACATTGCATGGAGTTCGCTGTACTTACAGGCAAATAAATAAAAATGCGTAAGCTGATAAGCGTTTAATAATGACGGAAGTGTATAACACAGGCATTCTTTTCTAGTTTAGACGAGGTGTAGGTATACTACCCAATTCTCTTCATGTCTTGTAGTATAGTTCAATTCTCTTATTTGTAGTTGTGCCAGATTACGTATATTATTTATATTCCTCTGTGTTTCCAATTTATAGCGTACACTTAATCGATATTTATATAGGTTGTATGCTGGGATCACGTGGGAACGATAAAAAAAGTTTGCACATGACGCTCTGTAGGGCGCGTTGTAAATATGTCGAAGACATTTTTTTTTGTACCAAATAAACACGTTGTAAGTTTGAAAATGTGGTTGTCCCCAACACTAGTTGACAGTAATTCAAATGGGAATAAAAGAGTGAAATATACAGAGGTAACTTGATTCTTGTGTGAAAAAGGTATCTAACACGACCTATTATTCCAGTTATCTGAGCTATTTTGCCTAATAAATAGTTTATATGACTATCCCACTACATATTTGCGGAAAACACGACACTGAGACATTTAAAGTGCTCCACAATTTCTATTGGACGGGAATTAAGGAAAATATCTCTATGCACTGGAATTGGCTTATTTTTCGCTCTAAATATTACTGCTTTTGTTTTTAATTAATTTATTTGCATGGAATTAGATTTTGACCAGTTCTCCAATGCTTTCATTGGGTTATGACATGTATCTATCAATTCATGGATATAAGTACCGGCGAAGAAAATACTAGTGTCATCAGCGTAAATAACGAATTTGGCACTAGGGTTAATTTTTACAATATCATTAAGATAAATATTAAATAGCAGTGGTCCTAATATACTACCTTGTGGTACACCACAAGTCACGGATAGAGCCTTACAACACATGTTGAACACACCACAAGGAGGTCTTGATCATTGTTACCAATGGCCATCACTGACTTGTTATGTCTGACTTACGTGGTCCGATTCTGCTTGCGATTTTCAGGATTAACGTCGACCATCTCAGCTACGGTTCACGCTTTTGCAGCCCGAGCGACGTCGCGACTGAAAATGGCGAGCGAAATCTTATCATGCGAATCGAGCTGCGTACATTCTGCGGCGTCCAGGCGGAATGAATCGTCGCATGTCACATTATCCACGCAATGTTTTGTGGTGTAACAAGCCTCGGTAATTTCGCTGAGGCCGCTCATGTAGTCAAAGATTGCCAGGAAGACGTGGAATCATCAATTCGAACGCGAAGAAGGGCAGGGGGACTCACACCGACGCCGACAACATCGTATTTTAATGGTTTGTTTATGGACGACGGCGAGCTTCTTGCCCACTACCCTATCGCGCTTGCGCGGCGCCGCTGGCGTCCGCTAGGGGCGCTCCGGTTTGTTTGTAAACATGAGTTGGTGTATATTCTTACTTCGGGATTAAAAACAGCACAAAAAGGCGAAGGATCAGACGAAGAAGTAACACGGACGCTGCGCTGACTTACAACTGAGTTTATTGATCGCAAAATCGCAATTTATACTTGCGTTGTCACGAACAAAATAGGAAGAAAGGAAACTAAAGCAGGAATTCAGCCCACGTGATACATCACCAACAAAAAAGGCGCCACAACACAGGCCGTACCAGACTTGTACGTAACTTAAATACTCTACTCAAGTTACTGTATCTTAAATACTCTTGTGAGTAACTTGGTATCTTGCAAATACTTTTGAACGTCAGTATTTAGTACTCTAACTTAAATACTTTTTTCAAGTAACTTGTACTCATTTTAAAGTTACTTTTAAGTTACTTTCTAGTTTTTATTTTCTTTAGAGGCGGGAAGCTTGGGAAATATTGAACTCCAGTTATTTTGCATAGGCGCCCTGCCATTGCAGATACATTTCGTGCTAGGTAATACAGTGCACTTCCGTGCTTCTGCTGAAAGAGGTGACACGGAGAAGCAGGTGTCGCAGCCTCAAGCCGAGCGGACGCGTGTGTCGTGTCTTCTAACTGGGCAAAACGTCAAAGCACATTTTCTTACAATTTGTTTGTGGCCAAGCCCAAGAGCAACAGAGATTCCGAAGGAGAAGGGCATGCGGGTGAAAGCATAAGATGTGTACAAGGCTACAAGCCAGAGGGAGGGCACTTGTGTCGGAGAGAGGGCGGGTTCTGCAAGTGTCTGGGAAGAGTCGACAGTAAACCGGAGTTTATTTTTTATGTTATAGAGTGAAAACATATTTAAAAAAAAAGCCTTCCGACTTCAGAAATGCCTTTGCATCCGCACGCAGTCGCACACACCGCTCGTTCGTTCCACTAGGCTCTCTTCGAACACAAGACCCGTTAGACGCGACTACCCGGCTCCAATCCGGCGGCCCATCGCTCGCGGCGTACGCAGCATTAGCGAGTTTTAGTAGCCCATGTTTCCCGCTCCGCTACGAAGAAACCGCCACTGCGCCTGCGTGCCGATGGCCTTGGCTGTAGAGTTCGGCGGGTAGCGGAGGGAGACTTAGCGGGACGGGGGAAACACTGTCTACTAAAACTCGCTATTGTCTTCGGTAGCACGAATGACCGCCGGCGCCCACCACGGTGGTGCCCGCTCTCCCCTGGCCTGGACTCCCCGACCCCCGACTGCACGGCACCGCCAGTGCACTGACGGGGAAAGCGGAAATGAACACCCGACACAAGGGGAGCGTCGGAGGCGAGCCTCTGTGTAGAAACGCCCTCCGCAGGCGAACGGGCCCCGCGCTGCGCTCGCCTATGTCCTCGCCATAGCAAGGGTATAAAAGGAAAACATTTCTATTTTTGTTTCATTCGTAGTTACTTCGGGACCTCCTAGAAGCCTGAGTGGCAGCCAAAGTCTTGCTAAGAGATTTCCAGGAGATTC